>JARSSU010006928.1:0-19315 GCA_029619165.1 Eurosta solidaginis | reverse complement strand
TTGCCAGAACTAGGCGAAAGTCTTTCGGTAGCGACTCACTTGGATCTTTCGGAGATTTATTCAAAGTTGAGATCGGCATCATTCGGAGCTTTATCGTTGGTACCCAACGATTCTCTTAGTAGCTAGATCTAAATCACCGCTATTTTGGTTTATGTGGTATCACAACGGACCTTCGTGTTGTCCAAGTGAGCTATCCTTATCAGGGCAGCTACCACCTAACCCTATGATTTCCGGATAGACACTGGATATCATCAGACTATGCATGAAGGCAGAATGGAGCTTTGCTGTACCCCAGTAAGAGGGGGGCTTAGACCGCAATTTTCGGAGGCTATTTTGATACGCTGGGATCTACCCGTCAAATTGCTCCGCATAAGGCGTGTTCAGAATCCCCAAACCGAAGTAATTTTTAAGCAAGTCATAATTTATGAAAGTTCATGCAAGCACATAAAGTCCGTTAATTTGTGTCCCATAATATTATCTAAAATTTTTAACATAGCTGTACAACTACTGATCTGACTTTTATTAGATAAAAATATTTCGAAAACTTAGAGAGTTCAGACAATATGATTGTAGGCTGAAATCACTCTGACAACAGGCGACTACTTTGACGATGGCTCGGACCGTGGCAATTTCTCACCTATCAGCATGCGTTGTGATGCTGTGATTATTGATATAAGTGAGAGTTGGCGAATTGTATGGTGCAGCTACTTTCACAAACTAAATGTCTTTTGTTGTCTTCTCTAATTTCATTCGACCTTATCTTATAAGTATATCTAGTCAAATTACACTCCACCACTCTTTTAAACTCAGAGACTCGACAAGCACATGACATGATTCCAACATTATACGTACATTACACCTCTCTCGCTTTATATTGGCAGTGGTGTCGTTTCGGATAACTATATGCATGCCAGTCAGCGGCGGATTTAAGTTTAGTGGGGCCCCTGGGCACCAATGATGTGGAGGCCCCCTTGTAAGGGATTTAAAAGAGAAATAAATAAAAAGGCCTGTGTAGGTAGTTAGATATTATATTATTTATTACCTTTAATCATAGGAAGCGTTTCCGTGCCTTTTTTCAGCGAACATTTTATTACATCGTCAATATTAATATCACGTACAATGTCACGCTCCATGCTTTAATAGTTAAATAATTCAATCTCGGTTTGGATGAGATAATTTTTGAAAGTCCGGCACTGCGAGGGCATTAACAGTTAATTAAAATTCTATTCTTCGCGTAAAATTAACCTACGGCTCTTCGCTGCTGCTATGACTTCAAAGGTTGTGAAGTTCATATTAAAAAAAAATTTAAAATTTATATTTTTCATTAAACATTATTTCATAAAATATGTGAATTCATTGATTCAAATTAAATAAGATCTTATAATATTTAAAGTATAAGAGAATTAATGCAATTGAATTGAATAATTAAGTTTATTTAATTATGTATGACATATTTAATTAGTTACGATTCATAGGATGGAAAAAAGGACCTTGATTTATGATTTTATACTGGCAGTGGCAGATTATTATGGGGATCAGGGCCGTAGAGAGAAAATCCGGGCCCGGGTACTAAACAATTTACGGGCCCCAATAAAAAATCCACTAATACATTTGATTAACTTGAATTAATGACGTCTCATTCATGAATCATTATTGATGGATTACATCAAAAAAAAATTGTTTGCCACATCAACTAAATGATTTTTGGACTAAGAGCTGACAATTAAATTGACACAGAATATTTACTATTTATACTATTTTATTGTAACGTAGAAATAAAATTCTATTTTAACAGCCACAAATTGTTTCAAATAATCATTTCGAGTTATTTGGTAACATTTTAATACATTTCTGATAAATTTAATGATGATTATATATTTTAATTATTCAACGTAGAAAGTTCGGATATCAAAGAGTGGCTTACTTGCTTTTTCGCTGCAAAATTTTTATAATGATATCAAAATTTAACTCTCTCGAAAAAACGAATTCAACACAAAGCGTGGCAAGTCCTGAACTCGCTCTTGAGATGAAACACGATCTATTAAAGTTTTTGATTCTTGAAAGGATACTAAAGGAACATTCTGCACTAGCTACAGTGACAGGTATAGTGCAAAAGATATGTAAAGCAACACAAATGTTGGGGAAAATCGTATACAGATTTGAACATATGTAGATGGCCTTTAGCAATTCCAATGGTGACAGACCTTTGTCAAGATTTGCTTCGTAATTGTGTTTCAAATGAATTATTTCGCATTCTAAGTTTGAGAAATGTCCGACATGTATTTTTCGACAAATTTTCCTGCGCTCGCCCGAAACCGTAGTTTCATCCATGTCTTCAAATTGGCACAAAAAGGAAAACGTCTCGCTCAAATTTCTCATAGCTGCAAATCGTTCAGTAATGCCAGTGATTACCGAATCAACGATCACCAGGAATGTATTGTTTTCAAAATCAGACTCTGAGTCATCCGTAATCATCTCATTTAAATTATCTTCAAACGTCTTTTGGGTTTTCTCTTTCGAATGTCCGGAAACTTTGGCGAGATGTTCAATTGAATAGCAACTGTTTTGCATTCGTTTAAAATTGTTTTCCATTGGTTCCTGATCAACTTCAAATCAGCTAATAAGGCATCTAGAAGTCGAACTTAAACATCTATGGTGGCGTCTCTAGCTTGGAGGACCACGTTTCTTTCATTAATGGCAGTCAGTATTTTGAACCAAATTGAGGACAGCAAGATACATTCGAACTTGTTGATGTACTTGAGAGTGCCGGTAACATCGCCATATGCTTGCGTAGTCAAATTTGGCTTTTGGCTGAAGGACTATGAAGAGAGCTCGGTATATTTTTTTTTGAGGATGACCCTTCGTTGTGGAGTGCTGCTGAAAATAGTAAAACATTTTTGTACAACTCGGAAGAAAGCAATTGCAGCCGCACAACATTCCGCAGCATCAATACCACATAAATTTGAGACTGTGGGTAGCACAAGGCGAGAAATCAGCATTCGGGTTTTTGTCGAGAATGTGACGTAGTGCTCCGTTGTAAGCTCCATTCATATTGGCGCCGTTATCGTACCCTTGTGCACGACAAACTTCAGTCTTCAAGTATGGCAAATAGATAAGCGATTTTCTGATCAGTTTTTTTGTTACAATTCACGAAAGCCAAAAACCGTTCTTGAATTGTAAAATTTGTGCTTTCGCCGTTATCGTACCCTTGTGCACGACAAACTTCAGTCTTCAAGTATGGCAAATAGATAAGCGATTTTCTGATCAGTTTTTTTGTTACAATTCACGAAAGCCAAAAACCGTTCTTGAATTGTAAAATTTGTTGCTTTCGAATTGAAATGGAGTTAGCGCAAAATGAACGTAGTCAACGTGACTAGCATCAGCATAGCATCAACGATAATAGCAAAATACTTGGCTTTCTGGCCTTGATCTAATATAGTTTCCCTCACGTGCTTTGCACAAATTTCTATAAAATAATTCTGAATATCTGGGGAAAGATAATGAACTTGTAGACATTTGTGCTGCCGTTGTGATATCCTAACTTTCTCCAAATGATCTCTAAGTATCGGATCATAATGGCTTATGAGTTCTTAGATGTCCAAAAAAATATCCATTGTTTCTTTCACGAAGATATATAATTTCGCCTTTGAAAGCTAGGCCTCTTTCACCCAAAAATAAAATAATGTCCATAATTCTATATACAATTTCTTTCCACTTTTGAGTTTCAGTGATCAGCTAGTCATTGATAAGTTTATCAATTGTAGCCTCCTTTTGAATTAGATTTTGTATAGATCGCCATTTGAATATAACATTTAATGTGATCTTGAGCATTTTCGTGTGATGGCAGTTTATCGTATAGCTTCTTCCATAGCTGAAATTTCGAATATCCGCAGAACAAATTTTAGGTCGATTTAAAGTATTGGTGATTAATAGACGACATGGTAGGCAATAAAAAGCAGTGCTACTGGCACTCCACACTAACCAGTCACGCTCCACTTTCTCTCCATTTGGCAAGGTTCTGTTTAACAACGAGGAAGGAAATCCCTCGTCATGACAATCACGTGGAAAAATAACAGGACACTTTTGATCACCTCGACGGATTATTCGTTGACTTCTTCAGATCGCAAAAACTCATTATTCACGGTACGGATATCGAAGTCGTTTAAATACTCTGGACTTTGATACAGAGTTGGTGGTATTGTTGGAAGACTTTTGAAACGTGTCACCACGAAAACTTTACGATTTCGGATTCATGTAACATACATTCCTGTTTGATGTTTTTATTGTCTGAGCCGTTCGAAACTAAACGAGGTTTCAGACGGGGTGACCCCCTTCGTGCGATTCTTTATTGATGCTGGAGAACATTAAACTAGCTGCAGAACTTAACCGCAATGGAATAATATTCTATAAAAGCGTGCAATTACTGGCGTATGCTGATGACATTGATATCATCGGCCTAAACACCCGCGCTGTTAGTTCTGCTTACTCCAAACAGAAGAAAGAAGCAGTAAAGATGGGTTTGATGGTGAATGACGACAAAACGAAGTACCTGCTGTCATCGAGCAGCGAGCGATATGAATGTCCCCGTTGTTCGCTGTACAAATTGGTCTCTAAGAGTTGCCTTTTTGTTTCATATGGCTTAGCAGCTAAAGGCTTGCACTGATATGAAGCGAGTGTAGCGAGTGTAGGTTTTACGTGAGTGCCTGTCTTCGAAGACCTAACCTCACGCATGTACCAAGTACACAGGTCAAAGCGGGTCTGACCAGCCCCCAAGGCTCGCTTACCTTGGTACCAATCGATAATGTGAGTGGACACATCATCACCTTGGTGGGGTTGGAGGCCTATCTAACACCTCTTCCATTCTATGGGTCATGGCACCCGGTTGCAATGCAACTCCACATTCGAGCTGACCAACTCTTACCGCATTCGGATATCAACCACAGCCACCACGATGCTCCCAAAGGGGCCAACCGTAAACGTGACAGAAACGGAGCAAGCTCCGCGGGCTATCTGTTCCCCGTGGTACCACTTTAAATCTTGGTCTGACTTTCGCAGCCGAAGCCACTTCCGGTTGAGTATCCACCTACTCCGGACCGCCGCCTAGGGGTGAGGTGGGGTTAGAACCCCCCACATCCACGAACACACACACAAATTAACCACCACGGTCACCACCACGTCTCCTCCGTCTAAACACCTCAAAAGCATACTATGAGCAAATCATAGTCCGACTAGTGGAGAGCGCTCCACTAACATCAACCCTACCTTCATCAACATTAACCCCACAACTACCCAAATCCCTTATGTCCGAGTACTCCGGGCACTCGCACAACACATGCACCCAATCCTCATATGCAGCCCTACATACACACCCCTCCGTTTCGCTCAAGCTCCTCTTATGCAAGAATGCATTAAGAGGACCATGACCAGTAAGCAGAAACCCAGGCTCAGACTAAATCTGAAGTCTGGATTTTCCGCCACAAATGAAACGTCCCGGTTGTACCCGTAACTGATATGAATGTTGGAGATTCGAGTTCAACGCTCAGCTCCCGAAAAGCTAGCTGATGAAGAAGTGAAATTCAGAAACATGTCCTAGTAACCATCGCCGTTGTAAACTTACAATTTTTCTCTAATATCAATTACAAAAACCATTGTATAAAGCAATATGAGCAAAGCTCGCTAATTAAATACATATGATCATATTGATATAATAGTAACAGCGAGTATTAAAAACCAATACTGTAAAATCCGAACAAATGTTACTAAGCTTTCAAAAGCGCGCCTAAAAATCATATCCACACCATTAGGAATAAACAAAAAGGCAACTCTTAGAGACCAATTGTACAGCGAACAACGGGACATTCATATGGCTTAGCAGCTAAAGGCTTGCACTGATAGAATGTTGGAGATTCGAGTTCAACGCTCAGTTTCCGAAAAGCTAGCTGATGAAGAAGTGAAATTCAGAAACATGTCCTAGTAACCATCGCCGTTTGTAAACTTACAATTTTCTCTAATATCAATTAAAAAAAATACTTTATTAAATCACGAAAGAGTGAGAGAGAAATATTATGTTTGGTTTTTTAATAATTTTAAAATATTTCTCCATCTTTTATTTGTTGAAGTATTGTTTTTTTATTATAATTTCAGATTTCTCCCCTGCCTGTTACAGGTTTAAGGGCTAAGAGTTCGGGTTTATTATTTAATTTATTAGTATTTCTCCCCCGCCTGTCTGAGCCCGGCAGGGCCCCTTCTGAATTTTAGTCTCGGACCTCCCGCAGTTTTAATCCGCCACTGTTCTGTGGAGGCCCCTACCTTGTGGGGGCCCCCGGGCACGTGCCCCAAGTGCCCTTATGTAAATCCGCTGCTGATGCCAGTTGATTTCATTCGGTAATCTCGGAAAAAACACGGGCTAGAAACTATATCATTGTTATCAAACCTAATATCAAATGAATAGAAAATACGTCATGGTCCGAGATAGAGGCATTTAGATATGTCAAAATAATTGACATAATAGACGCAATGAAATAATCGAAAAAACAAACACATCAATTTGTCCGAACTAGTTGTGAGCAATATGTGTACTACACCAAGACCAACACCGTCCAAGAAGCGACAGCTATATCAATCACTACATAAAAGGTTTACATTACAACTCCATACATAATAATATCAGTGAAATCAACAGCAATAGAGGACAACATTGTAGAGTATTAATTGACACTACAACATTTAAGACGATTATAGAAGAACTTTTACAATGAACCAGACCCTCCAACTACCAAGTGCTCATTACCTCTAACAAATATCCCTGATATTAACCGAGTTATAAGATACTTTCTACAATATATATCAACACCACTACCTTTATATCCTTTCTGTCCCTCCTATACAGTACGTAGTCCTTTATGTAAAATGGGCGTCCTTGACTTCAAGTCTTAACCAAGTTTCGGAGACGCAAATAAAATCAACACACGATGGTTCAAAAGCCGCTCCAACAATATCAATTTTTTTGGTGTTCAGGCTAGTCTGATTAAAGTGAACAACATTAAACCATTATGAAGAAACTATTGGCAAAGGTAATGGAAAACCGCGTGCTCACAAAATATGTTGATACCATTAATTGCACTTTTTCATTTCACAAAAACATTCAGATAACTGCAGAAATATAAGAAGATTGCAAGTTACCATACTTGAACACTATTGTTATCAGACAAGGAGACGAAATTAAACTAACTAACTGGTATAAGAAACCAACAGCATCAGTATGAATCATCATTTTACTACAAATGCCCAAAAACTATGATAATGAATGCAGCAATGGGCTGCATACGACGTGTGTTATGTTATCGTTGTCGATTTTGACAATTGGCAATTTTCGTAATATTTTTAATGTGGTTAAGCTGTCGATAATGTTGGTAAAACTTATTTTACTGACTTAAATACACAAATAATTATTATTTGAAGGTTAATTTGTGATTTTTATAAGAAAGTGCATTTGAGTTTGTGGCATACAGCTTCCCGTTTGCAAATAATGCAAGAGTGGCGGACGTTGCTGTTGGACGTCATTCTGAAAAGATATAAAAAGGGCAGTTTAAATAATATCAAAAACACGTAAATTTGCTGAATCCTGCACAAACTTTCTATAGCGAACAAATGGTTAGTTGTTTTTTTTTCAATTTCCCTTGACCTTTCATGAATTTTGACATTTCATTACCAAAGATACCACTTTTTCTCAAAATGAATAAAAACTAACAAGTGTTGTTGTTAAAACCAAGTTAGTGAATCACTCATCAACAATACAACCAGTAAATGACTACTTTAAAAATATCAATTTGTAAATCGGCACAAGTTAGTGAATCGTGCTTCAGGTCAGACTTCAACAACAAAGAGACTACACAAGCCCGCAAACACTTTCAAGATTATTTTATAGGAAAAGAAAAAGAGTTATTTGCAATAAAAAACAAGTAAGGAAGTCTAAGTTCGGATGTAACCGAACATTACATACTCAGCTGAGAGCTATGGAGACAAAATAAGGGACCATGTAGGAAAATGAATCTAGGGTAACCGCAGAATGTTTTTGTATGACATATGTATCAAATGGAAGGTATTAAAGAGTATTTTAAGAGGGAATAGGCCATAGTTCTATGGGTGGACGCCATTTAAGTGGGGGAATTTGTTTGTACGATATTGGTATGAAATGAAGGTGTTAATGATTATTTTAAAATGGCATGGCTTAGTTCTATAGGTGGCCGCCTTTTCGAGATATCGCCATAAAGGTGGACCAGGAGTGACTCTAGAATTTTTTTTACGATACGGGTATCAAATGGAAGGTGTTAATGAGTATATTAAAAGGGCGTGGGCCTAGTTCTATAGGTGGACGCCTTTTCGAGATATCGCGATAAAAGTGGACCAGGGGTGACTCTAGAATTTGTTTGTACGATATGGGTATCAAATGAAAAGTGTTAATGAGTATTTTAAAAGGGAGTGGGCCTTAGTTCTTTGGTGGACGCCTTTTCGAGATATCACCATAAAGGTGGACCAGGGGTGACTCTAGGATTTGTTTGTACGATATGGTATCAAACGAAAGGTGTTAATGAGTATTTTAAAAGGGAGTGGACCTTAGTTCTATAGGTGAACGCCTTTTCGAGATATCGCCATAAAGGTGGACCAGGGGTAACTCTAGAATGTGTTTGTACGATATGGGTATCAAATTAAAGTTATTAATGAAGGTTTTAAAAGGTAGTAGCCCTTAGTTGTATATGTGGAGGCGTTTTCGAGATATTGATCAAAATGTGGACGAGGGTGACCCTGAATATCATCTGTCGGGTACCGCTAATTTATTTATATATGTAATACCACGAACAATATTCCTGCCAAGATTCCTATCCAGTTACCATGTTTCATGCATTTTTTCGTTTTTTGGTATAGAATTATGACATTTTTTTCATTTTTCGAAATTTTCGATATCGAAAAAGTGGGCGTGGGCATAGTCGGATTTCGGCCATTTTTTACACCAATACAAGTGAGTTCAGATAAGTACGTGAACTCAGATTAGTAAAGATATATCGATTTTTGCTCAAGTTATAGTGTTAACGGCCGAGCGGAAGGACAGACGGTCGACTGTGTACATAAACTGGGCGTGGCTTCAACCGATTTCCCTTTTCACAGAAAACAGTTATCGTCCTAGAATCTAAGCCCCTAACAAATTTCGCAAGGATTGGTAAATTTTTGTTCGACTTATGGCATTAAAAGTATCCCAGACAAATTAAATGAAAAAGGGCGGAGCCGCGCCCATTTGAAATTTTCTTTTATTTTTGTATTTTTTCCACCATATCATTACTGGATTCGAATTTTGACATAATTTACTTATATACTGTAAAGACATTAAATTATTTGTTAAAATTTTACTTTTAAAAAATTTTTTTTTAAAGTGGACGTGCTCGTTATCCGATTGTGCTAATTTTATTCAGCATATATGTATATAGTAATAGGAATAACGTTCCTGCCAAATTTCATCATGATATCTTCAATGACTGCCAAATTACAGCTTGCAAAACTTTTAATACCTTCTTTTAAAAGTGGGCGGTGCCACGCCCATTGTCCAAAATTATACTATTTTGTATTCTGCGTCATAAGTTCAACTCACCTACCAAGTTTCCTCGCTTTATCCGTCTTTGGTAATGAATTATAGACTTTTTCGGTTTTTCGAAATTTTCGATATCGAAAAAGTGGGCGTGGTTATACTCCGATGTCGTTCATTTTAAATATCGATCTGAGATGAGTGCCCAGGAACCTACGTACCAAATTTCATCAATATACCTAAAAATTTACTCAAGTTATCGTGTTACGGGACAGACGGACGGACGGACATGGCTCTCATGATATTGATGATTTTGATATATAGAAGTCTATATCTATCTCGATTCCTTATACCTGTACAACCAACCGCTATCCAATCAAAGTTAATATACTCTGTGAGCTCTGCTCAACTGAGTATAAAAAACGTTAAATTCACTCACACACAACCGAACGCGTGCTATAGCCTTGCTAGCACACTTCGTGGTTTAACGTTATTACTAACGATTCAACATTAACGACGGCATTCGTCTCGGTTAAAAACGAAATGAAATTATTTCGACAACTGCCTTACAACAACAGTCACAAGTGTTTCAACGGAACCGATAGAAATTTCTTGATTAACGTGAAACTTAACAGTAAGATGCATCCTTGATTTAGAGCAGCGGCGTCACCCATAAGCGCTTTCACGCAACTGTTTTTGTAAAACTCTTAGGCTAGGGCACCGCACATCCCCGCGCGCTCGCTTGCTAACCTCTCGCCAACACCGAATGTATTCTGCTGTGCCCAATTGGAACTTAACTGCAATAATTTCGTGTAAAAAAAAATTTTTGCATATCAATTTTGTTTCACAGTAGGTGTGGTGACGTTTCCATAAGAAGTTTCTGGCGATCGCTGATTTAGAGTATGGGTCTGCATTTCATAGTACAATTGAGGGATGTGTGGAATAACGGTATAACTCAAGAATCAACATTTTGAGAAAGTGAAAAAACTTAACAATGCATGTAAAAATAAATTTATAATAATCCTATTTGGTAGGATTTTGGATAGTATGATTCTTTGATAAGAAAAAGTAACACATTTTATATACATAATTTTATTAAAAAATGGATGATTTTTTTGAGTTATAATGTTCTTCCATAGATCGAATATCAAATATTTTGATTGAGATACTTTATTAAACAAAATAGTAGATACATTAATAAACATTGTTAAATACATTATATTCTATTATTTAGATGTGCTTATTACTATTTGTTATTTCCCTTTGTTATTTTTAGCAATCTTTTTTTTTACTACTTTTATCATTTTTAAACTTTTTCTATTTTTAGCAATGGATTTCTCTGTCTGTTTAGTCGTTTTTGAAAACCACTTCAATTCTTTTGTTTTTCAGTTCTTTCTGATCTACGGCTTTGAATATATTTTCATACCATTCCGATGCTTCACTATGCAACATTTTATTAGAGAGTTATACCGTTTTTCCATAAATGAAGCTAATATCTTTGTTAAATATCACTATTATTTTCTAAGATTAATATGGTATGTGTATGTAATCGTGCTCTTTTTATTTAGTTGATTTATGGAAAAACGGTGTAACTCGACTTATACCATTATTCCACACATCTCCTCAATTGTGTCTCATTGCTTTTACGAAAAGGCAATCATTTTTAGTTTTTGGAGACCCATGATTTAGGGAATTTACTAACTAACAAGCGGACAGTAGGCAGATCCACGTTAAAGAATACAGACGTGTAAATTAATGTAGGAATATGTTTAGAGTTGTTTTTCTTCGTTTTAGCTTTAATGTTAAATTAGTTTATTATAATTTTGTGGTTACCCCTAAAGGGATAAAATTTAAAATCTGTGTTTTACATATGTAAAATATGAAGAAGACAAATAAAAATAATAAACAGTTATTTACGGACCAGTAAAACCAGCATAACGTTTCGAAAAACATTTAGAAATTCTTTAGGTTTGTTTGCTAACTCTTTTTTGATATCACTCCATTTCTCGTATTAATTTCATAGTTAATTTTAAAATAAAAACCATGTTTTATTCAAAATCATTGCAGGAAGGTTTAAAATTCGAAGTATACAAATGGAGGAATCCTACCTTATGCACCTAAGACAGGTAAAGCAAACTGCTATCGAATCATAAAAAAATAGAATAAAAGTGTGTGTTCTTAGTATTTTGAGTTTCGAACGCATAACAACGTAGGGGTCTCAACTCTGGAAGTACCCATATTCATTTTCCTTTTTATTTTTAGTAGTCAACTTTTATTTTATGACAGTCAAATTCGTTTCAATACAATATAGTTTACTTCAGTCATATGTTCATATGGCCATTTTTCTATACCTTAATGTAAGGAGCAAATTCCATTACTGATCCAGCACAATCAAGAACACAACCCTCATAATTGCCACCACCAAAACCACAATGGCAATGGCAAAAGTGAAAGCCAAATTAACACCGTCTGCTGAGGCGTATATACATATATATGAATAAAAGTGCTGTTTTTATGCACAGGCAGCACACTTTATTGCTAGTTCACTTTATAAATGCTTAAAAAACATCATCAGCAAGTACATCCACAGTTCATTACGTATGCGTCCAGCACCGCTGACATCGCTGACACATTAATTGTTGTTTGATAGATTGCCAAACGTTGCCTTAACATTGTTTTATATTTTAGAACTCTGCCGCTGCGAAACTCAGCGCATTGCTTAGAGCGCTTCCGGTGTTTAGAGTTTAATGTGAACAGCAAAAGTCAAAGAGCAGTAAAATAAAATTGGTTAAAAAAGAAACGATGAAAGTTGCGTGGAAAATGGGGATGAGGAAAAGGAGCTAAGAAAATTATAAGTGCGTGCAATGTGGACCCATGGATTGTGCAGCTGCCTTGTTGTACTCAGCTAAATAATTCCAAATATGTAGAAGTGTATAAAGGTGGTTTTTATAAGTAAACTAGCAGACCCGGCAGACGTTGCTCTGCCCTAGCATTGGTCTATCTGCATAACTTTTAACCAGTTTTTACCTCTTACTATCCCTACCTTTCTCTCCCCTTTTTCCTTATCTTGTTATTCACTCTTCCCTCTACCACTCGCTTTTTCTGCGTCTCTTTCTCCCTATACGTCCTTTCCTTCACTTATTTTCCGCTCCATCTATTCATATCTCTATCTTCGTCTAACTCTATCTCTTTTCTTCCCTCTTTTCTCTTCCCTCTAGTTCTTCTCCACCCCTTTTTTCCAGTCGCAGTTCGACCCAAGCCCAAGTCCCAGTCCCTGTAGGTCCCTGCTCCATTTCCGAAAAAGTGTCCTAAATACTAATCTATATGCCCAATTCAGGTAAATCGAACCGTGGATAGAATTTTTTGAATATATCGGTCCCTGGTTCACTTCCCGGAAAGAATCTTCACAGAAACGCTATCCTATCTTCAAGTTGGATAAAACTGCACACGGTGTGCAAATTTGATTGAAATCTGTAAGTATCTTAAGGGGTCCATCGCGGACAAACAACGGGACACGAAATTAATATATATTAAGATTACAACTGGGAAACAATTCTGTGCCCTCATGCAATAACCGCTTAAGTCGACTTAAGAAGAATTTGAGTTATTAGTGGTATGGTGTTCGCGAATTAAAGCTACATATTTGTGTCCAACCAGTATCCTTCTAGTAAACTAATAGAGAAGTTATTGCAAGTGCATAATCGCCGAACTCGAAACTGTACTAATTTACATTTGCATAAGTAGCTATGTGTTCTTAAGAAGAATTGTAAACATTTATTTGTGTTGCATAATACGTCTATATCGAGATAAGCGATTATTGCAAACATATTTTCTTAACAAAGCGGCACATTTAGTATAAAGTAGAAATAGCTTAAGTCGTAGTAAGCGATTATTGCAAATGGAAAACTTACAAAATGGAGTGATAACTAGAGTAGGTTTTTATTGTAAATTTGTTATGCCGCGAATAACGGACCTCTATCGAGAAAGGCGGTTATTGCACCTATTGTTATAACATGTTTGAGTTCTTAAGTCTACTTAAGTTTTTGTAGTACAAACAAATAGCACACATCCAGTGTACTTATCACAAACTTTCATAGCAGATGTTTCGTTAAAAGAAATAAAAATGATAAAAAACCCGTTTCTATCTCTGGATTTGATCTCACAACCTTCGATCGCAAGCTAGTCACTTTACTCGTCCGCAAAGGCTGTTATCTCAACTTAAAATTAAAATTAGTATCATTGAGTCAGAAGTGGATCACCAAGAAATCGATGAAAACTATTTGAAGCACTGAAAAAGGCTCCTTCTCGAGCTAAAACTCCAAATTAAACGGAATAGTGGTAAAACTTTCGTAAACTCAAAGGAGTTAGTAGCAGAAAGAGTTGTCCACCTTATAAATTACGTATGCCGCAGAAACTGAAATACTAAAATATCACTTTCCCTCCACAATAAAGTATTGATAGCTTTTGCGCACTTGGTTCTCACAATGAACGAGTTTTATTTATTGCAACCTTGTAAATATTGATGACAAGAAATTGGCTAAATTATATACCACGCCAAAAAGCCCCTTCAACGTGGACCATACCATTGTGTATAATGTGAATGAAGAACAATATTCAAGTATGTCCAAAAAAGTTTGTTTAAAAGCGTTTTAAAAAAAATCTGTAGTCCAAACTAAAGTTTTCTTGATAGACGTGGCTCCCAGCTGGATGAAACAGTGCTAACTAAAGATAGAATAAGCAAAATTAAAGAACACATAACAGCTGTCCAAGCTATGAGAGGCACTAAACAAGGAGTGGCCTACGCTGCAAATACTTTCACGCCGAGTTATCGCTTCGAAAATGTGTGCACTATTTGTGACAAATATCAGTCCCAAGCCACTGCTTGTTTGCATATTGGAAGGTTTTTAAATGTATAGAATTTATTATATTTATTTCTAACTCGTTACGTTCATTTTTAGCAAGAAAAGTTCAACGAGATACTTGTCAAACATGTAGTAAATTGGAGATAAATTGAAGCAAAAATATTTGTTACTAATCAAGGCAACAATCAAGATCTAGTTCAATAATTGCAGAATGAGCGGTCAGTGCACCAAGAAACAGCGGAGTTGGCTTGCAACACCCAATGGATAGATAAAGGAACTATTGGCATAAAAAGTTTTGCCTTCGACCTACAAAAATATTTGTTCTTTCCTGCGCAGTTCCTTAAGCTTTTATAAAGGCAATTGTGGACTTTTAATTTAACGATTACACAACAATATCTCCATATTGCTACATGTGACACGAAGGAATACCAGGGCGCGGTGAAAATCAGATCGCTTCTTGTTCATTCGAAGATCTTAAGAACCTTCAGGGAGTGAGCCATGTTGTGTTCCACAGTGTTAATTGCGCTCATTTGTCTTCGCAATGTTCACATCAGCAAATCATATTCCTAATCCTATTTATATTATCGACCACAAGTTTATGGAACCAGGCCACACCCACCCACATGGAGTGCGGCGTAGATCACGCGCTTATTGAAAGAAAGAAGAAATCAAAATTGTCAAAGGAGTACCTGGAAACGTGCTTTGATCATAATCCGGTGGCGGATAATTATCATTCAATTCTATTTAAAGTTATTACCAAAAGTCTGGTAAAAGTTCGCTGGTTTTTATAAGCCGTCAATTTAAATTGAGTGCACAATCTTTTAATTGAACATGGACATATTTATTTAAAGAAAATTTACTTAATTTCGTTCTTAAAAAAATTATTTAAATTTCGCAACATAAACGAATAAGTAGTTGAAGCCAAATTGGGCTCTTTAAAGCAAGGAAGCAACAAGGATATTCACTCATAAATTCGTATTCCTATTGAATAGTTTGTAAGAATGTTGTAAAGAAAAGTTGTTTGCATTAAGACAGATATGACAGCCAAAATGTTAGGTGGCCCTAACCGTTAAAGCTGTTAATTTAATACTAGTATCGCCTGTGGTCGAAATTCGACCAACATGTATTTTTTTCAACTAAGTCTATGCATTAAGTGTTGGAAATATAGCAAACTGGTCTAACTAGCTTAACTTTTTCTTTAAAATTTTGAATTTGATCTAAGACTTGTACTTTTTGATTGGATTTTCTTAAATTTCTACAAACTTTTCACATGTAATTATAACGTTTTGGTATGGCGCTCCTTAAACAAAAATATAAAAACAAGTAAGGAAGGCTAAGTTCGGGTGTAACCGAACATTACATACTCAGTTGAGAGCTATGGAGACAAAATAAGGGAAAATCAAACATGTAGGAAAATGAACCTAGGGTAACCCTGGAATGTGTTGTTTGTACGATATGGTTATCAAATGAAAGGTGTTAATGAGTATTTTAAAAGGGAGTGGGCCTTAGTTCTATAGGTGGACGCCTTTCGAGATATCGCCATAAAGGTGGACCAGGGTACACTGGAATTTGTTTGTACGATATGGGTATCAAATGGAAAGTGTTAATAAGTATTTAAAAGGGAGTGGGCCTTAGTTCTACAGGTGGACGCATTTTCGAGATATCGCCATAAAGGTGGACCAGGGGTGACTCTAGAATTTGTTCTTACGACATGGGTATCAAATGAAAGGTGTTAATGAGTAGTTTTAAAAGGGAGTGGGCCTTAGTCTCTATAGGTGGACGCCTTTTTCGGGATATCGTTATAAAGGTGGACCAGGGGTGACTCTAGAATGCGTTTGTACATATGGGTGTCAAACGAAAGGTGCTAATGAGTGTTTTAAAAGGGAGTGGGCCTTAGTTCTATGGGTGGACGCCTTTTCGAGATATCGCAATAACGTGGACCAGGGGTGACTCTAGAATGCGTTTGTACGATATGGGTATCAAATGAAAGGTGTTAATGAGTATTTTAAAAGGGAGTGGGCTTAGTTTTATAGGTGGACGCCTTTTCGAGATATCGCCATAAAGGTGGACCAGGGATGACTCTAGAATGCATTTATACAATATGGGTATCAAACGAAAGGTGTTAATGAGTATTTTAAAAGGGAGTGGGCCTTAGTTCTATGGGTGGACGCCTTTTCGAAATATCGCATATAAAGGTGGACCTGGGTGACTCTAGAATTTTTTTGTACGATATGGGTATCAAATGAAAGGTGTTAATGAGTATTTTAAAAGGGAGTGGGCCTTAGTTCTATAGGTGGACGCCTTTTCGGGATATCGTTATAAAGGTGGACCAAGGGTTGACTCTAGAATGCGTTTGTACATTATGAGTATCAAATGAAAAGTGATAATGAGTATTTTAAAAGGAGTGGGCCTCAGTTCTATAGGTGGACGCCTTTTCGACATATCGCCATAAGGGTGGACCAGGGGTGACTCTATAATGTGTTTGTACAATATGGGTGTCAAATTAAAGGTATAATAAGAATTTTAAAAGGGAGTTGTGGTAGTTGAATATGTGAAGGCATTTTCGAGATATCGACCAAAATGTGGACCAGGGTGACCCAGAACATCATCTTTCGGGTACCGCTAATTTATTTATATATGTAATACCACGAACAGTAGTCCTGCCATGATTCTCAAGGGCTTTTCGATTTCGCCCTGCAGAACTTTTTCATTTCATTCTACTTAATATGGTAGGTGTCACACCCATTTTACAAAGTTTTTTTCTAAAGTTATATTTTGCGTCAATAAACCAATCCAAATACCATGTTTCATCCCTTTTTTTCGTATTTGGTATAGAATTATGGCATTTCTTTCGTTTTTGGTAATTTTCGATATCGAAAAAGTGGGCGTGGTCATAGTCGGATTTCGGCCATTTTTTACACCAATATAAAGTGAGTTCAGATAAGTACGTGAACTGAGTTTAGTAAAGATATATCGATTTTTGCTCAAGTTATCGTGTTAACGGCCGAGCGGAGGGACAGACGGTCGACTGTGTATAAAAACTGGGCGTGGCTTCAGCCGATTTCGCCCTTTTTCACAGAAATAAGTTATGCCCCAGAATCTAAGCTCCTACCAACTTTCACAAGGATTGGTAAAATTTTTGTTCGACTTATGGCATTAAAAGTATCCTAGACAAATTAAATGACCAGGCATTTTGCATGCACCATATCATTAATGGAGTTGAATGTTGACATAATTTACTTATATACTGTAAAGATATTAAATTTTTTGTTAAAATTTTACTTTAAAAAAAAATTTCTTAAAAGTGGGCGGGGTCCTCCTCCGATTTTGCTAATTTATATTAAGCGCCAAATTCATCATGATATCTTCAACGACTGCCAAATACAGCTTGCACAATTTTAAATTACATTCTTTAAAAGTGGGCGGCGCCACACCATTGTCCAGAATTTTACTAATTTTCTATTCTGCGTTATAAGTTCAACTCACCTACCAAGTTTCATCGCTTTATCTGTCTTTGGTAATGAATTATCGCAGTTTTTCGGTTTTTTTGAAATTTTCGATATCGAAAAAGTGGGCGTGTTTATAGTCCGATATTGTTCATTTTAAATAGCGATCTGAGATGAGTGCTCAGGAACCTACGTACCAAATTTCATCAAGATAGCGTCAAAATTTACTCAAGTTATCGTGGTAACGGGCGGACGGACGGACATGGCTCAATCAAATTTTTTTCGAACCTGATGATTTTGATATATGGAAGTCTATATCTATCTCGATTCCTATATACCTGTACAACCAACCGTTATCCAATCAAACTTAATATACTCTGTGAGCTCTGCTCAACTGAGTATAAAAAGGGTAAATAATAATTTGTCTTTCATTACTGTGAAACAATTATTTTGGTACTCCTAAACAATTTTTTGGTACGTTTTTTGGTACGAAGAAAAATATGTGAGCGGCAGTACCGGTTGCACTGGAAAAATTTTTAATTTTATCACTTCTTAGAAAAATGTTGCAAATAGTAAAGGGTGTAAACAACCAAGCCGCATGAATAATAAGAACCAAACTCGTACTATTTCCTAAAATATTGATAAATTGAAGATTTTCCAAATTTTTTTTTGCTGTAAATACACAGTCAGTCCGATCGCAACAAGGAAGGAAAACAATTTTTAAATTGGTCAAACCGTTTTTTGAGTAATAGCTAAAATAATTTTTAGTTGAAGTTTTTTAAATAATTTTTTTTAACGTAAATGATCCCTGAATCAGATCGAAAATAATAAAGAAAAAAAATTATTTAGTTTATCGGTGCAGCCGTTTTTCAGTTTTGAACGACCTATCGCACACAAATTAATTTTTATATATATGTGACTCGGCCTATGAAAAGGTGGCTTATGACTCAAAAAAGAAATTGCGAGAAAGAGCTGTTAAAGATAAACAATGTATTTCTTCATTTTCTTAGTAGTTTTTCTTTTTTTGAGTCATAAGCCACCTTTTCATAGGCCGGGTCACATTAGATAAAGATCAGAAGTATCACAAATGCATTTTTATGTACTCCTATTGGGATGGTAAGGGGTGTCGCATACTGATCAAAGTTAAGAAGGAAATCCGAAAAACTATAATAAAATTTTTCTTTTCTAATACCCAAAATCTATAATAATATTGTTAACAATTTCACGTATAAGCCTTACACGTCAACTACACAAAGTGAGTGACCAAAAATTAACCGATTGCGATCACAGAGGGCATCGAAATAAGATTTTTTCGCCTTGCTCTTCTTCTAAATAAATATATAGACTCTAAATTTTAGACCACCAAATTTTAACGTTCAAAAAAATCACTCGAGGATTCTTGTGGCATTTTTTTCCGAACTTCATAAATA
>JARSSU010006927.1:0-35885 GCA_029619165.1 Eurosta solidaginis | reverse complement strand
ATGACGATTGACGATCTTTTTACGAAGTAAGCCTATAAAACGTAGATACGACTCCCTGGCCCAGCTGCGTTCTGGATACTGTAACAGGTTAAACTCTTACTTGTCCGGTATCAACCCCAACATACGTAAATTATACTTATATTTAAGAATTCATGAGCTTAACACAGGCTTATAATAATTGAATTTCAATTATTATATTTTCTAAGAGAAACTGAAAAGAAAGAAACATTTACTGGCATATTGCGATGGAACCATTTCGAAATCCGCCAACGTAATCATCATCAGCCAATTTTGTAATGTTATCAAAGGTTTCACCGGGATTCGAACCGTGAATCACATGGTGAAACTGCAGTTGCCTTCAACCACTAGGCTATCCTGCTGGTATTTGTTTTCATGCTTAATTCAGTTTTTCTCATTTCTACACTAACAACACAATTGAGACATTTTGTCTCTATATTAATTTGTGTGCCATCTAGATTTGTTTTTGTAAAGTTAAACTCGTTCTCAGTTTTACATATTTATGTATTTTTGTTTAATGGTGTGTTCGGAATTTCAATTATTATGTTTTCTAAGAGAAACTGAAAAGAAAGAAACATTTACTGGCATATTGCGATGGAACCATTTCGAAAACCGCCAACGTAATCATCATCAGGCAATTTTGTAATGTTATCAAAGGTTTCACCGAGATTCTTTCTTTTCAGTTTCTCTTAGAAAACATAATAATTGAAATTCAATTATTATAAGCCGGTGTTACTCATGAATTCTTAAATATAAGTATAAACCGAACACACCATTAAACAAAAATACATAAATATGTAAAACTGAGCCCGAGTTTACAAAGCTTCTCATTCGCAACGAAGAAGAACTTTACAAAACCAAATCTACATGGCACACAAATCAATATAGAGACAAAATGTCTCAATTGTGTTGTTAGTGTAGAAATAAGAAAAACTGAATTAAGCATGAAAACAAATACCAGCAGGATAGCCTAGTGGTTAAAGGCAACTGCAGTTTCACCATGTGATTCACGTTTCGAATCCCGGTGAAACCTTTGATGACATTACAAAATTGCCTGATAATGATTAAGTTGGCGGTTTTCGAAATGGTTCCATCGCAATATGCCAGTAAATGTTTCTTTCTTTTCAGTTTCTCTTAGAAAACATAATAACTGAAATTCAATTATTATAAGCCGGTGTTAGGCTCATGAATTCTTAAATAATTTAACATTTTTAATCATTCGATTGAGAATGTATAAGTTCGTTCTCAACAGTGATATACAGAAGATGAATCGTCAGATTCTGATAAATCCAGCGCATAGGCCTTATCAAAGAATCCTTTTTAGAGAGGATCCACAAGGTAACATAAGGGACTTTGAATTAAAAACGGTAACCTTTGGGGTCAATTTCGCCCCTTACTTAGCAATTAGGAATCTTCACCAAATGGCCCGGGATAACCAAGATTCTCATACATTAGCAGTTCAAATTCTTCGAAAGTCTATGTATGTAGACGATGTACTAGCAGGCATTCATGACGTATCTACAGCCTTGCAAGCACGAAATGAGCTAATTGAAACACTAGGTAGTGCAGGTTTGTCTCTAAGAAAGTGGTCGTCAAATTCAAGGGAAACTTGGGTAGATCTTCCCCAAGACCATTTATTAGATAAAGACTTCTTAGAATTGGAGGAAAAAAGCACTACAAAAGCTTTTAGGTATACGATGGAATTCTAAGTCGGATCAGTTTTTCTTCCAAGTTCATACCCCTCCTATAAAAGACAACTATACCAAGCATGAAGCGCTCTCGATCATAGCAAAGCTTTTTTATCCAGCCGGTTGGCTAGCACCAGTAGTAGTATTAGCAAAGATAGCCATGTCTTTCAATCCTCAAACTCTTGCCCAAGGGAAAACCTTTTTGGGAAACTATAGATATGTCGAGGAGATACAAATTCCACGATGGGTGGAATACAACGATCAATCGCCCTTCCAGATTCATGCCTTTTGCGATGCATCGGATTCTCAATATTGAATTGAATACTATAATACATTCAGTCCATGTGAGGTCTTTATTGACCGGCCAGTTCAACCTAACCTAACCTTATATAGAATTAAGTTAGTTTCTTCTCGTTTTTTAAATTCTCTCCAGTGGTGTTGTTTATATTTCTTAAGTTCGCCAGCTCAATAGACCAGTATGAAACAACCTTTTGTGTAGCTTGAACGACGACTGTGGTATTGAGAGACGTGCAGCCGAACGTTATTGGAGGTTGGAAAAATGGTAGAAAAATTAGAGAACTTAAGCCAGTCCGCCTTTTCTGTCAGCAATTTTGGTTTTGGATAACACTTGTTTGCAGTGCGAGCATCCATTTCAATGACAATCGGAAAATGGTCATTTCCCGATATGTTATCGAGTGTGCGACTTTTAAGTTTCGGAACAATACTTGATGAGGAGATACTCAAATAGACGTGAGTGAAAGAGTTATGGCTGGAAAAGTGGGTGGTAGACCAGTCGTTCAACACGGTTAAACTTTCAGTAAGAATTAGGTTTTCCAGAGTAATACTCTATGATCAGTGACGGGAGTGCCCCACAACGGGGACCACGCATTAAAATCTTATATCAGGTATGTGGAAATCGAGGTAACTGTATTTCGGAGTTATGATATTGAACAGTTTTGTTGCGGAGGTATAGACATACCAATAATTATAATTTTGAAGTCAACAAGTATTTATACAGCAATTGCCGCAATGCTTGATTTTGTTTGTATTATTTTATTCTGAATATCTTTTCTGATCGAGAGGGCGATATCTTATTTATTGGTGATGTTTTGAGTGTACATTTTTATTTGCAGCGATGTGCGTTTCCTGCAGGGCAATAAAATTCAGTGAGAGTTTTATTTATTTATTTTTATTTACTTTATTTATTAGTCTACAAATTTAACAAATAATCAGACTAAATATAATAACGGATTACAGAATAAATTACAGAAGCATACATAGTGAGCAAAATTATATTGTAAAATATGTATATATATTATTAAATCAGTTGTCGGGATGGACTGTGATTCCGAGCAACGGAATGTATTATTAGTGCTTTCGGAATGGACGTGATTTCGAGCAGCTGATGCATAGTTAACACACAATAAATAGGGCTGCGATGTATGGGATGTTGGAAAGGACGTGATTCCAAGCCACCCGCCTAAAGTAACTATTGATTATTAGTGCTGTCAGAATGGACGTGATTTCGGGCAGTTGATGTATATTTAACACACAATGATTAGGGCTGCGATGTGTGGGAGGTTGGAAAGGACCTGATTCCAAGCCACCCGCCCAAAGTAACTGGAGCTGGTGATAAGAGTGGGAGGTTGGAAAGGACGTGATTCCAAGCCACCCACCCAAATCATTGCCTATTTATTTATGAATTAATCTACAGATTGACATATCTTATGCTTATCAATCTAAATACAAAAGAATTTTCAAAAAAAAATAACAGATTTAGTTTAACATGTTAATTTTGAAACAGTTATGAGTTCAAGGCACTGAGTATATATTTTTCGTACTGTAAAGTGTGTCACAAGTATCAATATTATTGCAGTGATTACTCTGGTAAACAGTGATTTTGGTGCAGCTCTGCTTGTAACCAAATTTGGTAGTACTCGGTACCTTGATAAAAACTGTATACTTACTTTTTTAATGCTGCGTACAGTTTTCTAGATAGGGTCAAGAACCCCTTTTTAAGAGGTTAAGGTATGTATGGCCCCATAACTTTGTTTTTGTTTATTCTATCAACACAGTTTTGATGTCGTTGAAAATAGTACATTTCGCCGCTTCTACCAGTATACAAGTTGTTAATATATCTTCATAAACGTCAGAGAAATTGCAAAAATAATGCGAAAAATTAAATTTTTTGTTAAATTTTTTCATTTTTAATCACGGTTCTCTCGAATAATTTGTCAACCAGTGCATATGTAAATTATTTTAAAAGAATCTATTAATTCTGTTTTCAAAGACATAACTTTTTTATATCCTCGTAGATCTTCCTAATATATTCAATTTTAGTAAATTTTTACTGCAAAAAAAAGTGTTTTGTTATTTATTTTATTATTAGCTTTTTATTTACATAAAAACTTTCGTTTACGTGATTTTCGTGAATGAGGTATGGCAAGACAATCACGTTACATTCCCCAGCAGTAGTCAGCCATCATATGCTGATCCCATCGGCCTTGGTATCTCTTTTCCATAGTTTTTAGGTCCCGGTGAAACCGTTCGCCTTGTTCTTCGCTATAGGAACCAAGATTCTCCGGAAACTGGTCAAGGTGGATGTGGAGATAATGGACTTTGATGGACATGTTACATCCTATGTTTTTGTAATTATCTAGCTTGTTGTTAATAATATCAGATTAGTTACTTGACTTGTGATTTCCCAGAAAGTTCTTAGTAACTTCAACAAACGAATTCCACGCAAGCAGTTCCAAACTGGTCATTGAATTTGAAAAATCAGTATCTTTTATCAACATTCTTATCTGTGGGCCATCAAAAATACCCGCTTTTATTTTTTTTATGCTTAGCCTAGGAAATTTTCTGGTTATGTAAAGAAAACATAGTACATTTTCATCTAACGCCTTCACAAATTGTTTCATTAGACCCTGTTTAATGTGTAAGGTTGGCAAAATAATTGAATCTCTTGTAACTAAAAGGTAGTTTTATCACATTCTGCTTTCCCATTTCCAACATCTCACGTAAAGGCCAGTCCCTTTCTGTTCAGTGTTGGTGCTTGGCACGACTATCCCACAGGCAATAAAAACATGGGTATTTGGTGTATCCACTTTGTTGTGCTAACAAAAAGTTAACCATCTTTAGATCTACACAAACACTTATGTTCGTTATACTTGATTTTGTCTAAAAAAATATTCTTCCTTTAATTTAGTTGAATGAGCAAGGGAATTGAGCCATATTGGTTGCCATTGTGTAAAAGAACACACTTTAGGCTTCGTTTAGAGCTCTCTATGAAGAGACGCCATTCATTTGGGTGGTATTATGGAAGACTCATTTTGAGAAGGATTCCTTGCACATCTGAACAACAAACTATATCATTTTTCGAATTAAAAAAAGGCAGCAAGTCTTGCTCTCTTGTACGGTAGAGAGTCACTTTTGTACCTGTAGCCAACAAGTTTTTCCGTTTAATCTAGAAGCCAACACTTCTGCAGATTCCATAGATTATTCAAGATCCCTTATTAGATCGTTTAATTCTACTTGGGTAAAAATTGTTGGCTCAGTAGACGCTATTTCTTCGATATCACTACCGCTAGACACTTCACCATTTAATGATTCACGGGTAGAATAAAATGTTGGAACAGATGCTTCCTCTGAATGTGGCAAAGGTCTCTTAGTGGATTGAACGTTTGGATATATCATTTTTTTAACATTAACACCACTCAAATCGACACAGCAGAAGTAACAGTCATCGAAGTAATTTGTTTGTTCTCTCCATTGCCCGAATCTCATATGGCTTCTTTTACCATTGACCCACTGTCTCAAGTGTTCACAGCATATTTTGCAAGCTATTGGAAGTATCCACGGCTTGTTTTTGTATACAACTTGCAATTTAAAGTACAAAAAATAAGCACTTTTTATAAAATCTGTTATACATTTCCCGAATTTTTGGACTGTGTATTCCCCACAAATGTAGCAAAACACATTTGGGTCATTGACGCAACTACCTCGTGATGAAGAAATGATATTGAAATTTATTTATTTATTTATAAAAAGGCACTAACACTTGAAACCGCGCTCCCGAAAGTACTAATTACAGAAAATTTGAAAAATAAAGGGGAAGGAAAAAATTTGTATAAAATATTGTAACGAATTTACTGCAATTCCTCTTATTTGCAACCTTGTTCTAACGTTTGTACCACTAAACTGTTGAATAATAAACTCCAATATTCACTAATGCGAAATGGCCTTTATTAAAGTACTTCACAATAACTCTGATACTTCACAACCAATAGCTTACTTAAATCGAACTCATTGTCGCGCCTCTACTGTTGGTGCTTTTGTACTCTGTGATTACTCGTTTGCATACTTCTAGGCTCTTCCAGAATTTACTTAGTTACTGCCATATAATTATAACTACAGATACACGTATATAGCTTCTCATATGCGCGTGTATTTGTGAGCGACACTTCCACTATTATAATTGCATACTTTTGGGAGCATCTCAGATATGATACCTGCATGTGTTTGTATGTCCCTTCTCCGCTGCGTGTACGTACATATGTGTAGACATAATGATTGATCTATTGATGTGCATACAAGTCACTGCTTAGCATCGGCTTAGAGATGATAGTATCCCTTAGTGTCGCTAATATATGTCACAATATAATTTTTTTTTCACAGTAGAAATGTACTAAAGTAGAAAATCCCAGGAAGATCTACGCGTATATCAAAAAGTTAAATGTCTTTGAAAACAGAATTAATAGGAGATTGTTTTAAAATAATTTACATATGACAAATTATTCGAGAAAACCGTGATTAAAAATGAAAAAATTTAACAAAAAGTTGAATTTTTCACATTATTTTGGCAATTTCTCTGACGTTTGTGAAGACATATTAACAACTTGTATACTGATAGAAGCGGCGAAATGTACTATTTTTAACGACATCAAAACTGTATTGATGGAATAAACAGAAATAAAGTTATGGGACCATACATGCCTTAACCTCTCAAAAAGGGGTTCTTCACCCTATCTATAAAAAAAAGTAAGTATACAGTTTTTATCAGGGTACCGAGTACTACCAAATTTGGTACCAAAACAAAACTATTATTTTGTTGACCTGTGTTATTAAAATCTTGACACAGATAACGAAGAGGTTAATGCATTTGAAAATTTTATCTACATGTAATTAAATATAGCGGTTGGAAATACCGAGAGGGCCTAAAAGGGACATTAAGCATCACCTCGCCAAGCAGAAATGGACTGTTTATCATCCCTCTTAATAGTTTTACCATGAATAAAACGCCAAGCATCTCTCTACGGCTCTGCATTGAAGGCAGCTGTGAAAGTTTTAACCGGCTGCAGTAGGGCGGTAGATTCCTTGATGGATCCCAGAACAAATGATTTAAATCAAAAAGCAAAAAATTGCTTTTGGACCGATCCCAATTTTTCGCTGTGAATCTGATAACTCGGGTTCCAGGTAATGGAAGCATATTCCAATATAGGTCTTACTAACGATAAAAAAAAGAGTTTCAGTGACATAGGTGTCATTGAATTCCTTTGACCACCTTTTACGACAGATAAAGTCCCTCTGGCCCTATTCACACACGATTCGATATGTAATTTGAAATCCAGTTTAGGGTCCATTATAACGCAAAGATCAGTAAAGTTTGTGACTTGCTTAATGATATAATCGCATATCAAGTACTGATGGGATTTAAAATATTTCCTCGTAAAACACATAACCTTGCACTTCGGTAAACTTAGTGACATGACGTTCACATCACACCACTCAACTAGTGTTGAAGTGCCCTATCTACAGGTGAGCGAATGGGCATAACCAGTTTGACATCGTCAACGTACATCAGCGGCATGCAGCGCTTCAAAACATTTGGGAGGTCATTAATGAAGAGCAGGAACAACACTGGACCAAGGTGACTGCGATGGGGACCTCCAGAAGATACATTGATGACTTCAGACAAGCAATTGTTAAACACAACGGTTTGCTTTCTTCCTTCCAAGTACGAAGAAACCCAAGAGAGAAGCCGTGATGAAAACCCAATCGATCGATTTTAATTAGGAGTAAGGAATGGAAAACTTTATCTAACTCCTTACTGAAATCAGTGTAAATGACATCAATTTCGCAGTTCGTCGTAAAGTTATTGGATACAAGGGTTGTGAACTCCATCAAGTTAGACACAGTGGACTTACCCTTGCAAAAGCCATGTTGTGACAGGTCCACTGCTGAAGATACTGTAAAAGCCAGTTGCTATGCGACAATTGATTCAAATAGTTTTGGAATATCACAAAGTTTGGCTAATCCTCTATAGTTGGTGACACAAGATCTACTACCACTTTTATAAAGTGGTATTATAAATGACTCCTTCCACTTCTTAGGGAATATCCCTTGTCTCAAAAAGGCATTAAATAAGCAGGTAAGGGGTTGACAAAGAAATTGAGCGCAAGTTCTTAGCAAAACAGATGGCATTTCATCAGGTCCACTGGATTGGGAAATTTTCAGACTTTCCAGATGCCGTAGTACCTCATTTGTATGAATATATGGGATTACTACTAAGTTAAGCGAAGGTAACATATATTGATAATCTACCAGAGGGGGTCAGGGATAGTCGAATAATAAGATTTAAAAAAGTCAGCAAATATATTAGCGAACTCGGAGTCATTACTAGAAATCTGATCGTTACACTTCATTACAGAAGGAAACCATTTAATTTTTCTTTTGGAGTTGAAGAAGGAATAAAATGATTTTGGATTGGAAGAGATTCGATGCTTAATCTTCATCATATAATTCTTATATCATCTTATCTGTGGCCTGTTGTACTTGAGGTACAAAATGGAATATGCTGCATGGTCACTATTAGAACCAGATAATTTGAAACGCTTGAAGAAGCGTGTTTTTTTGTTTTTTATATAATTAAGTTCTCTAGAGCTCCAAGCAGTAGCTGAAAGTGTTGAAGAGAAATATTTCATGTAAGCTCGTTTCGATATCTTCGTCGTACTCAGGCCACGTTATTTTAGAGACTTCATCGATTAGGAAAGAACAATTGCCCTTCCTAAACAGAAACCGGCGAGAAGACGCATTCGGATCAATAGCATTCCAAACCGATAAACTGAGACAATCCAGGTATATTGAAAGTGCTGGATGATAAACATCCTCACACACACACATGGATCAAAACTAGTTACAGAACAATTCGATGTGTCTTCTGAAAATATTAAATCAAGATATTTGCCAAATTTATTAAGAATTCTGTTAAATTGATAAAGACTAGCGTCTGCAAGGTCATTTAAAACTCGTAGAATACAACATTAGAAGCAGTTGGAACTAGCATTCCGTCAATAAAATTCCACGAAACAAAGGGCAGATTGAAGTCGCCAGCCACTAAGACAGAATCAACAGACCTTGACATAGCAAATATAAACTTTAATATGGAAGAGTGTTTTAAGTATACAGAAATATCTGACTGAGGTGCAATGTAAAACGCTACAAAATATTTATAAGTAGATAAGAGTTTAACTCGCACGCAGAGGATTTCAGCATCAGCAGAATCATCGAAATACATTTCCTCGGCAGAGAACCTGGTATGTACGGCGATTAACACGCCTCCACCAACTCTGCTTTGTCGGTCTTTTCTAAAGATCTCATATGAGTCTGCTAATATCTCAGAGTTAAACACAGTTGGTTTCAACGACGTCTCAGTAAAAACCAAAACGTCATAACAGAGGTCATGACTTCGGAGAAAAAGATCAACTAGTTTAGTATTAAGACCGCTAACATTCTGACAATAGACGTTGAGACCATTATGAAAGGTATCAGACAAATCTACGACTCCGCGGAAATGTCTACGTCTTTTGGAAAAAAACGGAAGGGATTAATGTATACATTACTAGGCCAGAGAAAAGCATTGAAAAGTTTGCTATATTCATTTTCAATTACTCGAACTTTAAAAGAGACTCTCACTAAAGAGTTGATGTCGAAATCTCTCTTTACTAATTTAAAACAAGCGGCATTAGAAGCAGCAATGCCAAAGTGATCAGAGATGTATTTAACAATACTCTCCTCAGTGACAAACGGCTTAAACGAAGACAAATGAATCCATTTATACCGCACAAATACATATGTATAATTCAGCATTGTCATTTTTACCACTAACATCAACACGCGACTAATGCTTACTTAAGCTCTTTTGACCATTAGCGTTTGGTGCAAATAAAAACAAACTTATTTCACCATTCCAACCCGACGTTTCGCTAGTCTCTCTAGCTTTTTCAAGGGCGATCTGTGGAAAGACTCCAAAATATTATTGTAGATGATGAAGAAGTGCTAGTGTCATTTGATGTCGTGTCTCTGTTCACTAATATCCCCACCAATCTCGCCATCCGAATAATAATGCAAAAATGGGACCAAATAAAATCCACAACATATATACCAAAGATCAAATTCCATGACATATTAAAATTCTGCTTGTTAAACAACAATTATTTTAAATACAATGACACAATTTATGCACAAACGTTTGGCATGCCAATGGGTAACCCTATCTCCCCGACAATAGCTGATATAATTATGGACGACCTACTTGACAACACACTTAAGGCACTTAAGGAAAAACTTGACATTAATATAAAATTTCTAGTCAAATATGTTGACGATATCTTCGCGATAGTTAAAAGAAATGACGTGGAACAGATCTTAGAAGCCCTATACAATTATCATAACAAAATTCAATTTACATATGAAATGGAAAAAGACTGCAGCATTCCCTTCCTCGACGTCAAAATACACAAATGTAATGGAAATCTCGTTTTTGATTGGTATGCAAAACCCCTATCTTCTGGACGTCTAATAACTTTTTCTCTTCACAACCCCTAAAATATAAAATAAACACGGCGAAAAATCTTATAAGCAAAATTATAACAATAAGCGACGAACAATTTTGGGATAAAAACTTAAGGAAAAGTACCGAAATCCTTAAAAATAATAATTATCCGGGCACTCTAATAAAAAGTCTAGTTGATCACAAAATAATGGAAATAAAAAACGAACAAAATATAACAACAATACAAAGAGAGAAAGAAACGAAACAATACTTTAGCGTAACATACATACCTAAACTTACGGAGAACTTCAGCAAAACGCTAACCAACAACAAACACAAAATTGCATTTGCCTACAAAAACCAATCATACATTATCGACGATATTCACAAAAACAAAAAGCCCTATTGAGAAGCTCCAACAAAACAACGTTATATATGAAATAACATGTGAAGGCAATGAAATGAAGAATGCAAGAAAATATACATAGGAACAACAAAACGGCCACTAGAAGTTCGGCTCGCAGAACATGAAGCAGATATACGAAAGAAAAAACAAAGCACAGCATTATGTCAACACACAACGCAAACTGGGCATGCAGCTGATCTACAAAACACAAGAATCATAGACAAAAATAAACAAGGAAAAGCCAGGTACACATTAGAAAGCCTGCGAATATTGCAAAGAAGAGACAAGACAATAAACAAAAAGGAAGATACAGATGACGTTGCTGCTGCCTACACCCTCTGTCTCTAACATTAATTCGTTTTAGTATGACAATGATACCACTATGGAATCGTACCGAAAATAATTTTAGTTCTAACAAGTTTGTTTATATAGTCCAATTTTCTATATAAATCGTGTTATATTATTCAAAGTGTTTTTTGCCTCTTGTTTTGTGATATTTATTTGTATGTAATACTGTGGTTACTAATATTGAAATGTTACGCACTTATGCCTTTTCTGTTTTTATATTAATGTATTGCTTTTTGTTATTAAAATACACAGATCGCCCTTGAAAAAGCTAGAGAGACTAGCGAAACGTCGGGTTGGAATGGTGAAATAAGTTTGTTTTTATTTGCACCAAACGCTAATGGTCAAAAGAGCCTAAGTAAGCATTAGTAAATGTTATAAATAAATTGACCGGAAAATCACAAAAAAAAACACGCGATTTTTGCGTCATTTCTTTTGATGCACTCTTTCGTTGTCTGTCATACCATCAACAGACGGCTCATTTGCGTTAATTGCGCTAGCTGCAGCATCAGCATACGATATAGCGCCAGCAGAGCACGACACTGCATTAGTATTTGTCACATTGTTGACAACCATTTGGGAGATTAGACTTATTGGCATTATCAGAGGGCACATTTGATTTAGTTTTAAGTGTGTTAGCTTTCTGCTTTAGTGGATTTAGATGAGGATGGAGTAGATCCAGTTTTAGATGTAGAAGTAGTTCCAGATCTAGATGTAGTTTTAGACGAATGTGAGACTTTAGAAGATGAGGAGTTTTTAGATGTAGATGTAGATGCAGGCGAAGAGTTTTTCTTTGTAGTAGAACTAGTAGAGAGATTTTTGATGTGTGCGTCTGAGTAATAGCAACAGGTTTAGGTTTAGATGTAAGAGTAGCAGCAGATGCAGGTGACGAAGCATTAACTGTCAGATTACCGAGAGGAGAATTAGAGAACTCCGTGCAAAGCGGGGTAGCGGGAATTTCAATAAGCTTGCTTTGGATTATATCGTTGTTGTTGGATGCTATGGGGAGAGCAGAAATAAATAGCGCACTACTTCTGGCACTCGGACGACCATATGCCTCAGCGACATTTAAGTTGTTGTTGGATGGCTTCAAAGAGTCCATTATCTGATTTTTTAAATCATCGAATTTTTTTGTCACACCACTTGTAATTAGGTTAAAACCGTGTTGTTGAGCCATGAGAATAGCATTCAAAATATTAGCGAGCTTGTCCGGCGTGTTAACACACTTCTCACGCAAGTAAAGCAAATGCGGGTTAGACTTGATTAGCTTTACTTCATAGTCAATGATGCCCTCACTACAGGCTCTGTGGAAAATGCTCTTACAAAACCCATTACACGGAAGTAGACTATTGTCACCAGTTCTGGAAAATTCTTTGTTACACTTTCTGCAAAATTCATCCATTTTGGCAATTTAAAACGAAAGAAAATATAAAAACATGAGAAAATAAGAGAGCGATTAAAAAGACGTCCGTACGCGGTAATAAGTCAGTATAGTTGTGTAATATTTTTAACATAGTGAATAAAAAACAAGTGAGGGATGGAGAAAGTTTAAAACTTTTTGTCGTCCGGCACTGCCATTACATTTAAATTTTGAGGTTGAGAGTTTGGGTCGTTTGGAAGTGAGTTGGTTTGTAGATCATTAAGCGAAGTGTGAAGAGTGAGTGTTGAGAATAGCTTTTGTTGAGAGAAGCTGTGTTAGTAAATGGACAGCTTGAGTTAATAATGATGCTTAGAACTATGTGGCTTAAAGTTGTATCGAGAGCGGAGAAAGTTTGTAGTTGAGGATTGGAATTTATTTGAGCGTTGTTATTAGAAATATTATTTGTGTTGGAAGAAATTTGAGTAACTCATAAAGTGGTGTTTGTGTTAATGTCAAAGTTAGAAGGTGAGATAAGAGATGAATTCTTAGAAGAATTGTTTTGGTAATTAACATAGGAATTTTTTTCTGGCCCGTTGTTTTTAATGTTTATGCAAATGATGTGTTTATAAAAGGAGTATTGGCGATTTATGTTTACGTACTGCTTTGCGCATTGAGCATATTTTCTCATTTTTATTCTTAAAATTTATTTTGATTGAATGTACTTTGAGCACGATGATGTATGATCGCCGCCACAATTAACATTAGCACATAAAGTGCATGAACACATTTCGATATCATGGAAGGGAAGTTGCATGAGACACAAGAGGGTTTATTTTGCATCTTACTTTTGTATGGCGCAGTAATTGACACGATTTGCATCTCATGGGGTTTGCGAAAAAGGTTCTTACTCCGGCGGAGCGCCATGAATCGTTGATCTTCTTTGGCAGTTTGTAGAGATCAAAAGCTGCTCTTTCATATTACCCACAATTCTTGCATCAGGACCATCGTTGAGGCATTGTGCATAAATAGTGCATTTTGAGCAATTAAGATATTCTTGGAAACTCACTTTCACTTCACATATATTACTTATTTTCTTCACACCTAATAATTTCTGCGCAATAACGAGGGACTTAACTAGCAAGAGTGGACAATTTCCTAACTTATTGCGTCGAACGTCTTATCAACAGCAAAATAAGAAAACTTTGCTAGTGGTTTTGATGGAACGGATGAAGAAATCCCTGTAAATTTATTTATTTGCGGTAGTTTGATATAATTTACAGTCAAAGGTTTGTATGATGGTTTTTCTTTTTGGCGTTTGGGCTGGAGTCAAGCAGGGCAAACCTGTTGTTTCCCAAGTATGGTGGCCAGAGACCACAGCTGGATTTAGTATCACACCAAATAGACCAATAGACGCGGGCGTATTAGAAATAAAATAATGTAAAAAAATAATACCTACATTAACTAATAATAATACTAAAAGCTAGAAAATAATTAGGTAGATCCTAGGTACTAGTCATCACACTCTCATCAATCTTGCGCGTTGATCAGACAATTAAATAAAAGCGTTGTGCTCGTGAAATTTCTAAAAATGTGAGGCGTAGCATAACCTGATTAAGGTTCAGTTGGTCTTACTTATGACTATAAATAGAAATTGGACGCGTCCAACGCTTTTATTTAATTGTCTGATCAACGCCCTAGATTGATGAGGAGTGCGATGACTAGTACCTAGGACCTACCTAATTATTTTCTAGCTTTTAGTATTATTATTACTTAATGTAAGTATTGTTTTCAATAACACCGTCTAACTTAAAAAATTTTTTTAATTATTATATTTTCAAGTTTTTAGTCTTTATTTAATGCCCTATTAACTCTCATTATATTTAGTTCATTTAGTGACTCATTATCATCATCAAATATGAACCAATTCGGACCACAAATATGAGTATTTTTAATACCTAGATCCTTGTCGCACCTAGCGAGATTTTTTTTTCATAAAGCGGTTTCTATTTCTGTATGTAATATGTGTTCCAAATATGAGCCAAATCAGACCACAACTACGATTTTTTTGAATATTTCGATCCATGCGTCACCTATCGGAGTTTTTTTTTCTTATAATTGCATTGTCATCGGGTTCTGAACTATATTCCAAGCTTGTAGTTTATAGGGAATTAACTTAAATTTTAATTATAAAATTCAGCCGCTCGCTACACAGAGTCAAGCTAAATAAAAGCGTTTAAAAAAGTCACTGAGTGAGTGCCACACGAAAAGTTATTGATAAGAAATCGCACAAAATAGGAATAAAGTCTGATTTTCAACGTCTCCGAATACATGCGCAATTTCAGTCCAGTTCTTATCGTAAACTGAGTGAGTGCGGTCATACACAGAGCGTTTTTACCTGACTCTGCATTCGTGCAAACAAATAATCGAGTTAACTTAAAATTGCATTCTTGTAAACAAATAGTCGTGTGAACTAAAAACAAACAACAAAAACAACCTTATGGGTGACGAAGACGCTGATTCGGGCGGTATGTGCGATGACAGCGGAGGCTGGCAAAGCATGTACCAGCATAAAGCATTTAAGCGCAAAATTATTGAATCTCCAGTTCTATCAAAAAAACAACAAAGACCAAACAATTCACCAAATACGACAAACCGCTTTTCTTTGCTAGACACAAACACCCAAACTGATGTCAGCAAAGCTAACAACAATAGTAATGAACAAGAACCAGCAACAACTGAGAGTGTCACTCATAAACCTCCCCCAATTTTCATACCAAATGTAAAAGACATTAATAAAATGATCACTAGCTTCTCAGTGCTAATTGGCAGAGAAAACTTTACGTACAAGTCTGGGAGAGATGGACAAGCTAGAGTGATGCCCACAAATAGTGATTCCTACAGAAAACTAGTGGCTTATCTTGACACTAATAACATTGTTTTCCACACTTATCAGCTAAAAGAGGACATACCCTATAGAATAGTAATTAAAAACATTCATTTCTCTACACCTAAAGAAGACATAATACGTGATTTAGCTCAACAAGGCCACGCTGTACGAAATATTATAAACGCACGTAGCAAAACAACAAAAATGCCAATTTCAGTCTTCTTTTCTGACCTTGAACCATTAGCAAACAATAAAGGTGTTTTTGATATCAATCGGTTATGTAGTGTAGTGGTCAAAATTGAGCCGCCTCGATAGTTTAACGATTTAGTACAATGTCATCGTTGTCAGGAGTTTGGCCATACCAAACGCTATTGCAAAAAGCCATTTAGATGTGTGAAGTGTGGGCTAGACCATCCTACCGTTCTTTGCGAAAAAGCCAATGATTCTCCACCGAAATGTGTACATTGCCTGCAAAACCATACCGCCAACTAGAAGGGTTGTCGAGTTTATTAGGAACTTGTTTGTAAACAAGATACAGTCAGGCCGGTCAACAGCAGATCTAATGTCATGTATATGTCAAATGCTGAGCAACCACTTCCCAATAACAACATAAGCTACGCAGATATCACAAAAGGACAACAAAGCCTACAACACTAGCCATACAAATTTTGAATTTTGATCTCTAAGCAAATTGAGCTAACCTCAGCGCTCATGACAATGATGACGGCCCTTCTATCTAAATTATGCAGTAAAGCCTTAAGATAGCAATTTGGAACGCCAACGGACTCAGTAATCATAAATTAGAAGTAGAACATTTTATGGTAACTAAAAACGTAGATATACTCATGATTTCTGAAACGCACTTTACCAATAAATCCTCTTTCAAAATATATGGTTTTGATACCATTATCTGTAATCATCCCGATGGCAAATCTCACGGGGGTGCTGCAATAATTATTAAGTCCACACTAAAATATAAAGTACTCGAGTCGGTATCACTGCCCTCTGTTCAAGCAGCATCTATCGAAATCGGAAGTATTAGTGGTGAGATCGTCGTAACGGCACTATACCTACCTCCTCGTTTCAGCATAAGCAAGCAGACACTTAACACGTTTTTCAACAAACAGGGCCCTAGATTTCCGGCTGGTGATGATTTCAACGCCAAACACCCGTGGTGGGGTTCACGTCTTACTAGTCCCAAAGGTCGCGAGCTATACAAAAGTATAACCGAAAATAGTTTCAACGTTCTGTCCACTGGCAGACCCACTTATTGGCCTACAGACCCTAACAAAAACCCTGACATAATTGACTTCGCGGTGTATTCTGGAATCGACCCAAGTCTTCTCGAGATAGACAACATTGATGACCTCAGCTCAGACCACTCTGCTCTCATCATAAATTTCAACATGCCTGCTTTCGTCAGTAGTGGGAAGCAACGTATTTTACATAAAGGATCTAACATAAACTTGTTCAAAACTTGGCTAGAATCGAACATAACCCTTAATATGGAAATAAACTCAAAAAGAGACTTAGATGATGCAGTAGAGAACTTTACCAGCAAAATACATAAAGCCGCTTTCTTAGCTTCATCTCATGATACCAATAAAATCTTCCAACCATCGAGAAAAAAGCTACCCTACTCAGATATAGTCTCCGAGCTGGTAAAAAATAAAAGAAGGCTTTGTAGAATCTGGCAAATACTAGGAACCCAAATGACAAAACAGCTCTTAACAAAGCAACCAAAGAGCTTAAATCCAAATTGGCTGAGTTGAAAGATGAGGCTATTGGAGAATATCTCAGGAATGTTGATCCAAATAAAAAAGATGAGCACAGCATCTGGAAGGCCACTAAATACTTAAAACGACCTCCTGTGCGACAGATCCCCGTAAAAGACGTTAACAATTTATGGTGCAGATCAAACGAAAGGAAAGCACAAGCTTTTGGCAATCATCTTAAAGCCACATTTCATCCATTTGATCTTAACAGTATCAGCCACCGTCAGAGTGTCGAAGCATTCATCGACTGCCCGTGTCCTATGGATACACCCATACCCTCCCTAAAAGTCGCGGAAGTTCAGGCAGAAATTTCAAGAATAAAATGTTCAAAATCTCCACGACATGATAATATTGATGCATGGACAATCAAACAACTTCCAAAAAATGCATACTGTTCTTAGTATTAATCTTTAACTGTAGCTTTAGGCTTAGCCATTTCCCCACACAGTGGAAATGCGCTGAAATAATAATGATACCAAAGCCAAATAAGCCTGAAAACGAGTCATCCTCGTACAGACCAATAAGTTTGCTGACAATTTTCTCGAAAATACTCGAAAGAATATTTCTTCGAAGATTAATGCCAGAGTTGGAACGTCAATCGATTTTACCAGATCATCAATTTGGTTTAAACAGATGCACGGCCAGAACAATGCCATCGTGTGGCTAAAACTATTCTTAGTAGCTTTGAAGAAAAAAAGTATTGTTGTGGTATCTTTCTAGACATTCAGCAAGCCTTTGACAGAGTCTGGCACTCAGGACTGCTGTACAAAACTAAAAAGATATTGTCCACCCCGCTCTATCTCTTTCTCAGATCCTACATAAGTTACAGACATTTCTATGTTAAAATTCAAGATGCGGTTTCAGAAATTTATGAGATAAAGGCTGGAGTTCCGCAAGGTAGTGTACTGGGTCCAACACTCTACACAATTTTCACTGCAGACATGCCAATAAAAGAGGAAACTAATCTAACATTTGCCACTTACGCCGATGACACAGCTATACTATCTTCCTCTTACTCTGCTATCGAAGCTGCCAAAATTGCACAAACGCAGTTAAACAAATTACAATATTGGCTTAAAAATTGGAACATTTCAGTAAATGCTTCGAAATCAGTTCAAGTTACATTCACACTGAGGGAAGAAGAGTGCCCCACAGTCAGCCTTAATCAAACGATAATTCCTCGATCAACTAGTGCCAAGTACTTGGGCTTGCACTTAGATAAAAGACTTACTTGGCGTGAACACATTAAAGCCAAGAGTTTACAGCTCAAAATTTAAACAAGAAAGATGTACTGGTTGCTTGGCCCAAAATCTCAACTTAGTCTTCAAAATAAAATTCTGCTTTATAAAACAATGCTAAAACCCGTTTGGTCGTATGGCCTCCAAATCTGGGGCACTGCAAGTAAGTCCAGCATTGGTGTGATCCAAAGATACCAATCAAAAACGTTAAGACTAATAGCGCAAGCTCCCTGGTATATGAAAAATATTCATGTACATAAAGATCTAAAACAGCAATGGTTATAGACGAAATAAAAAGATACAGCACACTATATATCGAGACTACACAACCATCCAAACCCACAAGCCATAAACTTGCTTGACAACAGCGAAGAAACACGACGGCTGCAAAGACTGCACCCCTTAGACTTGCCTCTTAGATCCTAAGCAAATATGGGGCCTTCTTCTCGTATAGCCTTTGAAATTTCTTCGCCCCGTAAATACAGCTGTCGGTTGCAACGAAGATGTGTTTGCGGGGCGAACTAGTTTTTTAGGGAGGTTGTATGGGAGGATGGCCTTAATGTAATGTATGTATATAATGTATATATATAAGTATATAAATATGTATGTTAACACATACTCCTAGTTGATTTACATAATTCGAGATTTACAGTTGTATATACATAGAAGTCACATAATAATCCTTTTTATAGGACAAATTGCACTTAATGCATCAATGTAATGCATCACAATAAATACTTTTTAAGACTTAAAAAAAGTTTTAAATATTATTTTGAAATTTTTATAATGAAAACTTTTAATAATAAAAATAATTATTTATGATACATAAAGTTTCCTGTCAGTCATAATTATTATAAACAGTTTTTTTTTGTTCTCATTGCAAAGCCATAAGTTCGTTAGGCTGAAAAAAATCTAGTGAAATAAAATTTTTATTTCTGGATTTTTACAAATATTTACTATAATAATTATGTCTGATTTTTAGTTTTTGAATTATTTATTATTCATTCTTATGTCTTTAATACTTACTGATAATTCCACATAGATCGTGTGAATTCATTGTCCATTAACGAAAAAATTGCTTCCATATCTCCATTGTGCAACCGTTCTGGAGACCGTTCCAAATTCCACCTTGATATTCGTGCAAAACCGTGTTGCGGCCCGTATGACCAAGTTCCGAATTGTGCTAAAAATAGATAATAATTATAATATCATCCTGTGATATGAACTCGCATTTGTATTATTTGGTAAGATCATTATAGTGGCAAATTTCTTATAACACTAGGCCCTAGACCCAACAGGCAATAATCATTGTCTGATTAGCAAAATATATCACAAAGTGTAGCGTTGGTAGTACTTAATATGAAGTTACATACATATGTATGCATACCCGCCCGGGCCCGCGGGCTTCAGGTAATCAACGTTAAAGGCCCCGAAAACACGTTTTTCACAAACACTCGCTTCCTAATAACAATTTCACACAAAAGCACTTGTAGTGTGTCTGACCACTCTAATGCATGCGGTATATGTTGCTGAGTTGTTGTTGTAGCAGTGCTTCGCCCCACCTCACAGCCGCGACCGATCACAAATTGTCATCAATATCCTCTAACGGGAGTTCAAGGAAACTTGCTGTTTCAACAGTGGTGGACCATAAGGAAAGGGGTGTTAGAGGCGTTGGTTCCACATTACAATTAAAGAGATGGTTGGTGTCATGTGGGGACACATTGCAAGCGGGGCATACATTTTGTATGTCGGGGTTGATTCTGGATAGGTAAGAGTTTAACCTGTTACAGTATCCAGAACGAAGTTCAGCAAGAGTGACACGCGCTTCCCTGGGGAGTATGCGTTCCTCTTCCGCGAGTTTTGGATACTTTTCTTGAGTACTGGATTCACCGGGCAATTCCCGGCATAAAGATCCGACGCCTGTTTGTAGAGTTCACCAAGGTCCTGCTTGTGTTTTTCGCTTCATAGGTACGGGCGGGTTCTCAGGTGCCGTATTTCCTCAAAATGCTTACGGAGATGACTCCTTAAGCCCCTAGGCGGTGCTGGCTCATCAATCAGATGTCTGTTGAGATTCTCAGGTTTCTGGGTATTCAACAGGAACTGTTTGGTCAGCATCTCATTTCACTCCCTGATGGGGAGTATTCTCGCCTCATTATGCAGATGGTGTTCTGGGGACATAAGAAGGCAGCCCGTGGCGATTCTGAGAGCAGTATTTTGGCAGGCCTGTAGCTTCTTCGAGTGGGTAATTTTTAGGCTTGGTGACCATATGGGTGACGCGTAGCACGTAATCGGCTGGCTAATTGCTTTGTATCTAGTCATGAGCGTTTCTTTATCTTTTCCCCAAGTACTTCCAGCGAGGGATTTAAGGATTTTGTTACGGCTCTGAATTCTCGGAACAATTGCGGCTGCGTGCTCGCCAACATGTAGACCCTGATCAAACGTCACGCCCAAGATTTTGGGGTGTAGGACAGTCGGTAGCGTAGTGCCATCGACGTGGATGTTCAAGATGGTCGACATTTGGGACGTCCATTCTGTAAAAAAGGTCGCGGAAGATTTAGTCGGCGATAATGCCAGTCGGTGGCCATTATTGTGCAGTCATCGGCGTAGGAAACGATTGTGACTCCTTCCGGTGGTGAAGGTAGCTTAGATTTGTAGAAATTAAACAAAAGTGGGGACAGGACACCACCCTGTGGCACCCTTGTTTAATTCTTCTTGGTTTTGATGTTTCGTTTCTAAATTGCACCTGCCTGCCGACCACCCAGATAATTTGCGCTCCGCATTTTAAGACATGGGGGAAGGGTAGACCCTTCCAGGTCTTGCAGTAACGAGCCATGGTTGACCGTATCAAAAGCTTTGATAGGTCTAGCACTACGAGTACTGTTCTATGGTGGGGGTTTTGATTTAAACCGCAATTTATCTGGGTGCTAATGGTATTTAGCGCGGTGGTAGTGCTATGGAGTTTTCTGAAGCCATGCTGATGACAGGCTAGCTGCAAATTTGCTTGGAAATAGGGGAGCAAAATGGCTTCAAGCGTCTTTGCTACTGGCGATAGGAGAGATATCGGACGATACGACTCTCCTATGTTAGCTGGTTTTCCAGGCTTTAGTAGCGGGACCACCTTGGCCATTATCCATTTTTCGGGTATGATAAAGTTGATAAGAGACAGGTTGAAGACATGCGCTAAATATTTGAAACCCTCTTTCCCTAGGCTTTTAAGAATCGGCATGGCTACGCCGTCTGGGCCCAATGCTTTGTATGGTTTAGCGTGACCAATGGCGTCCTCAACCCCTTTAGCGGTGATGGTGATTGGTGACGCGCTGAATTTGTGTTTATGTGCGTGTCTATTGGCTCTCCGTCTATCTTTGTCGACCGTAGGATGCATTATATATTGTCGGCAGAATGCGCTCGCGCATTTTTTCGCGTCCGACAGCACTTTATCGCCAAAGGCGATGGAAACTTTGTCTTTGTGCTTAGACGGATTCGATAGGGACTTTACGGTGGACCAAATTTACCCACACCGGTAGAGAGGTTACAACCTCTTAGGTGCTCCTCCCATTTCGCCCGCTTGTGTTCATCCGCAAGCAATCTGATGCGTTGGTTTATATCCCTTATTTGGGGATCGCCTGGATCAAGCTGTCTTATAAGGTAACGTTCTCTCGCTAAGTTTGCGGCCTCCGCCGGGAAGTGGGCCGAATTTTGCGAATTCTCCCAGGCGGGAATGAAGCGTGCCGAGGCAGATTCAAAGACCTTGCGGAAGGCACGCTCCCCTTGGCGGGCATCAGTCGGGATAGTGAGGGCAGCAAAGAGGTTGTCTGTAAAAGATTTATATTCGTCCCACTTTCCTTTTTTGAAGTTTATGAATGTGCGTTTTTTCTGTGACGATGAAGTGGGCGGTACGCTCGAGCGAAATAAGTATAGGCAGGTGGTCGGATGCCAATGTTACCATCGGCTGCCAGTTGACGCAGTTTACGAGTTCTGCGCTCACGATTGAGATATCTGGCGAACTGTGACAGCTTCCTACCATACGTGTGGGGGCGTCTCCGTTTATTGTGCTGAACGAAGTTTCTTATATTTGATCCGCCAACATCTCACCCCTACTGTCCGCCCGCAAATTTGAATGCCATAGATCGTGATGGGCATTGAAATCGCCTAAGATAATGCGATTGTTGACAGTGAGTAAGGCGCTGATATTAGGGCGGTATCCACCGGGGCAACAGGTGGCAGGAGGGATGTAGATGTTGATGATTTCTAGGTTGCATCGCCTGACCGGACAGATAGGCCTTGACGTTCTAAGACATTGTCCCTGAGGTCGATGCCAGGATCAAATATATAATATTGCACAGAGTGGTGTATGATAAACGCGAGGCCGCCTCCATTTCCGCTCTTGCGATCTTTTCTGTGGACATTATACCCAGAGCAGGTGTGCAATGCAGATCTCGCTGTGATCTTAGTCTCTTGAATCGCAGCAATGCGGATGTTATGCCGCTTCATGAAATCGACTATCTCCCTAATCTTCCCAGTTAGTCCATTACAGTTTAACTGCAGAATTCTGAAGTACATAGGGGGAGACGTCGCCACTCTGGGGGTAAGTGACGGGTGACTACGCCTGGCTTGAGGAAGGCTAGGACGCAATTGCTGTTGTGGTCCTGGGACTGGGCGTCTTTGGGTAAGCATTGGGGTACCCGGATGATTTGGGTTTGCGACCTAGCAACATGGTGCGTTGTATGTTGCTGAGTCAACGGGTTCGATGTCTCAATCGCATTGGACATAATTTCAAATAATGACATGCGGAAGCCGTGCATAATACCTTGCAATCTGTGATCGTGTTGCACGCTGCACACCTAAGGGCATAGTTCCAAATACAATTAAGAAGTAAACATTTTTATGTATTATTGAAATAAACAGTAGAAATAGGGAGTAACCAATGATTTGATTGGTTGTGTAGCATGTCTTGAAATTCATTGACTCTTACACACATATCCATTAATTTCTGCATACATATATTTTGACTCCTGCTATGATATTCTACTCAGTACATTGTCTCGTAACTTGAAGCTTTTTTTATTTCAGTTTGAAGCCGACTAATTGCTAACCACATACTTTTGCTTGCGCCCAATTTATTCTGTCTATGTTTAGGTTGCATTTCCCAGCGAACTGAGTATATATTGTTACGAATATTGGCAACACTAAGGGGTACTGTCATCTCTAAGCCGATGCTAAGCAGTGACTTGATGCACATCAATAATTCAATCATTATGTCTACACATATGTACGTACACGCAGCGGAGAAGCAACGCAAAAACACATGCATATATCTTATCTGAGGTGCTCACAAGAGAGGGCAATAATTTGTGCAAGTATTACTCACGCGCATATGATAAGCTATAAACGTAGTTGTGGCTGGTAGTTTTGTAGCTGATAAATAACTAGTAAGTTCTGGAATGGAAAAGCCTAGAAGTATGCAACGAGGAAACCAGATAGTATAAAAGGAGACATAAGAAGAGGCGCGAGAATCAGATTCGATTAAGCACGCTATCTGTCGAGCAATAGAAGTGTTATTTTGAAAGTACTTGAATAAAGGCCAGTTTGCATTTTTAAATATTGGAGTTATTTATTCAACAGTTTAGCGATACGAACGTTAGTAGAAGATTGCAAATAAGAGGGTTTGCAGTAAACTCGTTACAATTGTTGTCAGAAGAGGAATTGTTGAATAAATTCCAGAGGACAACAGGGACATGGCAAAGTTCAGTGAATTGAAGATCCAGCAACTGAAGAAGGAGTTGGAGAGTCGTGGATTGAATACAACCGACATTAAACTCGAACTTCAAGCACGACTACGAGAGGCAATGGAAGCAGAAGGAATTAACGTGGAAGAGTATGCCTTTCATCTTGATGTCGACGAGACAACAACAAAAATTGAAGAGAAAAACGAAACATCGCAGACAGTTACGAGCACAGACTTGAATATGATATTGGCTGCAATAACTGCTCAAACATCGACAGTGGCATCTCAGCTGGAATCGCAGGAGACACGTTTAACATCCAAGATGGAAGCACAGGAGGCACGCATTTCAGAAATGTCGACACAGATAACAACCAAGATGGAAACACAGTTAGAAGAACAGAAGACATATATGGCTGAGCAGTTGAAAGCACAAGAAACTAGCATATCCTCGCAGCTGGAGGCACAGGAATCAAGGGTATTATCAAAACTTGAATCGCAGGATGAAAAACTTGCACAATTTCAGGCAGAAGTCGATGATTTAAAAGGTCTTATGGAGCAATTACAACTAAATCGCCCGGCTGTTTCAGCAAGCAATCCAAAGGTAAAGACACCATCCTTTGAGGGTTCTATTCCTTTTCAGGTCTTTAAGCTACAGTTTGAGAAGACCGCAGCAGTGAACAACTGGAACGCTGAAGATAAAGTTGCAGCTCTGTTCGTGGCATTGAAAGGGCCAGTAGCCGAAATCCTACAGACGATTCCCGAAGGAGAGCGAAACAACTATGAAGCATTGATGGCCGCTGTCGAGAGACGTTATGGAAGCGAGCATAGAAGACAGATATACCAAATTGAGTTGCAAAACCGTCACCAAAGAGCGAATGAGACTTTGCAGGAGTTTGCCTCGGATGTTGAAAGATTGGCTCATCTCACAAATGCAGACGCACCTGTGGAATACACCGAGCGGGTTAAATCCAGAGTTTTGTAAATGGCATACGGGACGTGGAAACGAAGCGAGCTACATACGCAAACCCAAAGCTAACATTTGCTGAAACGGTATTACATGCTCTGATTCAGGAAACAACGTCGCTTCTGTGTAAGCCAGTTTTCAAAGCACGCCGTGTGGAAGTAGAAAGGCCAGAGTGGGTAGACGCAACATTGGAGGCGCTGAAAGGATCGCAAAAGCGGAGTGAAAGAGTTATTAAATGCTTCAAATGCGGGAAGCCCGGTCACATTGCACGTCATTGCGATCTTGATCCCAGTGGCTTCAACAACATGGGTGGTCTTAATAACAAAGCTGGAGGGGATGATCAAGAGCGAGTAAGATGTAGAGATCGAGAGCTAGCTCCAGCTATTGAATGTCCTGTGATATCTGTGTCGCAAATTGGTAGAAAATCGAACAGTCTTACCGTCAGAGGGAATGTGGATGGCAAAGAACGTGTACTGACTGTAGATACTGGCGCATCTCATTCCTTAATTCGATCTGATTGGTCAACAGGAGAGCAAAACCGTTACCTGGAGCAAAGTTGCGTACGGTCACTGGCGAGTATAACCAAGTCCAGGGAGAAGTGATATGTGAAGTCTTGATTGGAAAGGTCACGGTTCTACACAAATTCGTTGTGGCGGAGATCGTTGATGAAATTATATTGGGAGTGGACTTCTTGGTTGACCATGACATCAGGATAGACATGCAGAAAAGGAATATACGTTATAAAAACCAGGATGTGCCACTTAACTTCAGTGTGGAAAAAGGTTTAAGAAGTAATCGAGTACTGGTGGAAAAAAGTCGACAAAGGCCACGAAAGTCCAAGGATTGATGGAACGAATGGGCCAAACAAATCAAAATCAAAGATACCTGCGAGAGAAACACTGGCATTGACAAACCCTAATGGACGCACTAAAACGACTGAAATAATTTTCCAGAAAGGATGCAAGGGTGGTTTCAAGCCAGCCCGCACTACTGTTGTGGAAGGTCAAGACGATACTGATGATACAAAGTCAATCCGTCAAGATCAAGCTCTGCGAAGTAGTTCTTCATTGGTCAAAGAACAGAGTGCGAGGGAACGATCCCAGATAGTGAGTAGTAAGATGAAACGCAGGTACGATGAGAAAAATAATTCGGAAGGTTTCTTGGAGGGAGATTTGGTACTGCTATACAGCCCTCACCGGCGGAAAGGTGTTCCATCCAAATTTCGGTGCAGTTGGGAAGGCCCGTACAAAGTTGTGAAGAAGATCAGTGATACCATCTTCCGCATACAAACCATTGGTAAACCACTAAGTAGAAGAGTGGTACATTTGGAGATGCCAGCGGCATTTAGATCGAGAGATTTGTCTGATCGGGACGACCAGACTTAGGTGGAGGGCAGTGTTACGAATATTAGCAATACTAAGGGGTACTGTGATCCCTAAGCCGATGCTAAGCAGTAACTTGATGCACATCAATAATTCAATCATTATGTCTACACATATGTACGTACAGGCAGCGGAGAAGCAACGCTCAAACACATGCATATATCTTATCTGAGGTGCTCACAAGAGAGGGCAATCATTTGTGCAAGTATTACTAACGCGCATATGAGAAGCTATAAACGTAGTTGTGGCTGGTGATTTTGTAACTGATAACTAACCAGTAAGTTCTGGAATGGAAAAGCCTAGAAGTATGCAAAGATGAAACCAGACAGTATAAAAGGCGACAACAGTAGAGGCGCGAGAATCAGTTTCGATTAAGCACGCTATCTGTCGAGCAATAGAAGTGTTAATTTGAAAGTGCTTGAATAAAGACCATTTTGCATTATTAAATATTAGAGTTATTTATTCAACAGTTTAGCGATACGAACGTTAGTAGAAGATTGCAAATAAGAGGATTTGCAGTAAATTCGTTACAATATGTATCTATACAATTCGCTGACAAGGCACATAATATTTTGTACACTTAGTATGTAAGTATTAGTGTAAATATGTAACGTAGTACATAAGAATTTTTTAGAATAATTTTGAATAAATAGGAATGAAATTTCTCCAATAGAATGAATAATTGGTTTGATACCAACGATCAAACAAGTGAGAGTCTTTTATTTAAAAATAATAATTCATACATATTACATGGCGATCCTGCCAGCTGAATTTAATCAGCAGACAGCTATTTTAGAAGCAGACTGCTAAAATCCTGCTGAGATCTACCAAGCTCGAATTTAATCAGCAGACTGCTATTTTAGAAGCAGACTGCCAAAGTCCTGCTGAGATCCTGTCAGCTCGATCGAAAGAAGCAGACTGCTATTGTGAAGTTGACCGCTAAGATCTTGTGGAGATCCTGCCAACCTAGAAAAAGGTTATTTATTTATTTATTTGTTTCTTTTTTCGTTTTTGTACTAATAGGTCTTTTATATGTACATCAGCAAGTGGATATTATCTTATTCTGATAATAGTTGGAAAAGTAATAATAATAATAATAAAACATAATAATAACAAATGTATGTAAAAAATGCAACGCTTGATACTAATACAATAGAATTTAATAAATGAAAATAGGAAATAACACAGATAGTAGGGGAAGTTTTGAAAATAGAAGACGAGAAAAAAGAAAAAGGAAGATATTGGCAGTAAGTGGTATGTAGTCAGAAGGCAAGATCACAAATATTTCTGTATATTTCCGTTTTAAAGCTGTGTATATTCAAACAAGCTTTAACACTTTCAGGAATCCTGTTCCACATTTTGATAGCGCTAAAGTAGAAAAATTAAAAATTGGTGAATGTTTATATACAAACCGGCTAAAATCCTACCGAACAGGATGTAAAGAAATACACACAAAAATTTTAAAACTAATGAACGTATTAGTTTTGAAGTATTTCTACTTACCCATCAAGCTATTTTTAAATGCACGATAAGGTGATACGGCTGATAACTCCATTGAGGCTCTACGTTATTTTGATAAGGATGCAAGCGATTTATTTTATCAACAGAATTAAGGCATTTATTCGTTATACTCAGTAGCAGAAATTTTAAATTTCTGCTTAGGATCAAATATAGATTTTTTTTTATCGAAATTAATAATAATAATAAAATAGAGAGAAAATAATTTAAAGCTATTTCCCTAGTTATATCAGACATACCCCAAGAACAAATTGATGCTATTTTTAAAAAATATGAAGACCAATTAAAAAAAATTTCCAAAAGTTACTGAAGAGGTTCCCCAAACCTCCACAGTTTTGAAGCAAGGTCCGTTGCCGATAACCATAGAAGAATATCGGTACCGGAATAAGCTAAATAGAAGAAATTTACAACGGGTTAACAGAAGAAAAATTAATAGCAGATAAATCTTATAAATGCATCAATAAAAGTCTATATATATAAAAATCAAATTCTGTGTGTGTGCTTATGGTTCGCTATGGAAACGTATTTCCCACACTTCAATCATCACCAAATTTTGGCTATAGGTTCCTTCGATCAAGACGAAGGTTTTTCATATGTCAGAACTAAGAATTTTCCGTTCTGGATAGGGTCTTGAGATCAAAACGTAGACCTGGGTAATCCTGGAATGTGTTTGTACAATATGAGTATCAAATGGAAGCTGTTAACAAGTAATTTGATACGGGGTATTTTTCGTACCCCTGGGTGACTAGGGTCTCGCGATATAGGCGAAAACGTGGACCCGGGTATCTACCCCTACACTGTGTTTATAGAATATGGATAACAAATGAAAGCTGTTGATGAGTGCTTAAGTAGAGGGTAATTTTCATGCCCCTGGGTGAAAAGGGTCTCCAGATATAGGCCAAAACGTGAGCCGTGTACCGCAGACAGTATTTATACAATATGGACATCAAATGAAAGCTGTCGATGATTGCTTTAGTACAGGGTAGTTTTCATACCTATTGGTGACTAGAGTCTCGGGGTATACGTCAAAACGTGGACCCGGGTACCCGGGGATAACAAATGAAAGCTGCTAATGAGTGCCTTAGTACAGGGTAATTTTCATACCTATACGAGATATAGGCCAAAATGTGGATCGGGTAACACCAGGATGTGTTTTTACATTACACTGCGTTACAAAAACGAGCTTTAGTTCTGTTCTATGAACCAAATATACTTTTTCGGGAGAAAAAATAAAAATACACGTGTAGATCATGTACGTCAGAATTTTTTTTATGTATAAAGTATAAATCTCGTAGTGTCCGTCTGTCCGCCTGTGTGAAAGACTTTGGATCGATTTTTAACCCTTTTTCCAATCGAGCTGAATTTTTGCAGAATCTGTCTGTACCATGTCAAATTTTTAAAAAAATATATTTTTATCAATTCTCAGATTTTCCTGAACTTGTTTTTTTTTAATGGTTATCGGTTTTTTTGTAACGGTTTCAGCTCATTAAAAACTGATTTTTTTTTATTAATTTTATTATATTAAAATTAAAAATTGTTACATTAAAAATTTCAATTCTTTTAAAGAAACTTAGGCCTTTTATTTTAGCGTTTGTAAGCATTTGTGTCAGTATCGCGATAAATAGACCAACAGTATTCGCCAAGCATATGCGTAATGTCTTGTCCTTTAAAGCGCTTTTCAATAGCCGTAATGTCCTGATGGAACCTTTCACTGTGGCTGTTATTTTAAAATCAGCCGCCACTATATTCCACTACTTAAAGCGTGATGCAAGGAGTTCCGCTGTTCTCTTTGACAAATTTCCGTCTCGTGCAAGGTCATTGAGGTCGGCTTGCGTTACTAAATGCGGCACCTCAGTCCCAAGTTCTCTGGGTCTTGGTACAAATTCCGATACTTCTGGATTCTCGCATTTCGCATTCGATGCAAGAAATGTTGATAGCATTGTTGGTACTGTTGGTTTTCCATCGCTTAATTCGGGAACATCATCACAAATCTCCATTGAAGTCGCTATACGTTCTTCTGGTGAGTACAGAACCGCTGGAATAACCGATTCTACATTAGCGTAGCGAATTTTGTTGCGGCGAAAGTATTGGTACCCTTTAGTTTGAATAAAAGTTACGCAAAAGTAGCGCAATTCATTGCAGTGCTCCCGTACGTGGTAGCCCAATTGTTGCTACAGCGTACTTTATTGTTAACTTTCCATCAGTAAACTTGTATAAATTTCTATAGCAATAGTCGCACACGACTTCCGGAGTATACCACAAGTAAGGAACGTAAGCAGTTTTGAATATTTTCTGAAACGAATCAACCACTGTTTTTCGTAATATTTTTAAAACTTTTACTTGGTGGGAATAAGCTACAAACGTAACAAAAGTTATTTCTAGTTGGGCACTGCATTTTTTCTCAGATGAAATATATAGAAATACGTTTTCGCAGAACAGAACTTAAAACAATTGTCAAAGTATACGTCCCTATTAGCGCAACTGTCAGCTAATCGGAACAAACACACAAACGGCACAGAGTGTGTTGTATCAAACAATAAATTAAACGAATTTAAATGATGCAATATTGATTGTGCAATTCAATGTTTCATCTGTCATACCAGTTGTAAGTGTTGTAAAAGTCATTAAGAGTTTAGTGTTAGAAAGTTACTATTGATAACCTACAAATTATGGAGTAGGATGGGTCGAAAATCAATTTCTTTTTTCGGAGGAGTCCCTTCAAGTTATGCCGAAAAAAGTGAGTGTTAGACGAAAAATGCTTATTAAAATGTGGGGTACTACAACGTCTGCCGGATCTGCTAGTATTACAATAAAACCTAAAATAGTAGCAAAACATTTGAATATTATTTTAGAACCACTAAATAATATAGGAAAAGTAATTCGTGAAGTAAATCTTATTCTTACGAAAAAACAACAGACAGAGGCATACCAAATTTTTTCTAGTGTAAGAGACAAATTAATATTTTCACTAGCAAGATATAACATAGAAATAACAGTACCAACTACAGTTGAGGAAGACCTCCATTCCGATTTCAATACCCTTTTAACAGAGTCCTCTTTGAGTCAGACTCCATCAGCTGAAGAAAATAAACCAATTGATTTGCCAAGTACAAACATAAAAATTAATCAGACTTCTAGCAACCGGTGAAAATTAAGCTCAAATATTCCGTTACATACAGGCCAAGCTAATAAAAGCGTGTTAAAAATGGCACAAACAATAGTAGAATTCATTAAAACGTCTGCATCAGTGCTACCTGAGTTTGATGGTAGGCCAGAGAATTTGCACAGTTTCGTAGATGCTCTTGAGATTCCTGAACAAATCAAAGATAATCATGAAGCTACAGCAATCACAATGATTAATACCAAGCTAAAAGGTACAGCCAGAAACCTTATCAGCAATGAAAACACAATCCAAGAAATAAAGTCAAAATTCAAGTCTGCTATTAAGGGTGATCAGTAGAAGTTTAGGCAGCAAAACTCCTAAACTTACAACAACGTAGTAAAACTACAAATCAGTATACTGCGGAAATAGAAGAAATCACTAAGTCAATGGAAGGAGCTTACATATCTGATGAATTAAATCCAGACTTGGCAAACAAATATTCTACACAAGCAGCAGTCAAAGCTATGTGTAAGAACTGCTCTAACGATAAAGTAAATATGATAATGCAAGCTGTAACGTTCCATCAATGAATGATGCTATTTCCAAATTCACTAATAGTTGCACATAAATAACCGGCAGCTCAAATACAATTTTGAGTATAAGGCAACAAAACCAATATCGTGGTAGTTTCCGTGGAGGTTACTGAAATAACAACTACGGAAGAAGATTTAGACCACAACCCCGATATAACAATTTTAGACAAAATAATAATAATTTTGGAAATAGACAAACTGGTAGTTCCCAAAACAGAAATATAAATTTCAATCAGACACGAAACAATACCAGCAATATACGCAATTGTGCCCAACAGGAAAACCAGCAAACTCCACTTCAGCAGTAAATAGTAGACAAGTCCGTGTACTCAACTTACACTTAAATTCTATTTTGGCGAAGTTGACAATAAAGCATATTAATGAAGCTATGAATTCGCTTCTTCGTTGGAGTCGGCAATAAGGTATCCTCTTCGGAGTAATGCGGTCGCTTCAGCCTTAGAATAAGACAATAAAGCATTCTCTTCAGAGTAATGCTGTCTTCTTCGATGGAAGTTGACATATAGTTTACTCTTGGTTCATTCACATGGGCAAACTGCCTCACTATTCAATCTGTTCTGTTCACAAATGTTTTCAAAAACTATTCTCATTAAAGGCAGTATTTAAAATTTTGCAGAGATAGCACGACCACTGAGTCAGCTGCTAAAAAAAACAACCATTCTGCTGGAACATCTAACAAGAGAAAGCCTTTCACACATTAAGATACAAACTGCTCTCTCCATCAATTCTCTATTATCCTGACTTCTCAAAATGGTTTGTACTTACTACTAATGCTTCCAACTTTGCCCTAGGAGCGGTACTATCACAAAGTGAAGTTGGGCAAGAAAAACCTATTGCATATGCAAGTAGATCCCTAAACAAGCATGAATTGAACAAATCAGTAAAAGAGAAAAAGTTATTGGCAATTCATTGGGGTATAAATCATTTTAGGCCTTATCTGTACGGCACAAAATTCGCCGTATACACAGATCACAGACCATTAGTAAGCTTGTTCAAACACAATAAGCCTTCATCCAAAATGACTGGAATAAGAGTCGATTTGATGGACTACATTGACATTGTATATAAACAAGGAAAAATGAACACTAATGCTGATGTACTGTCACGTATTCAGCTTAACACAGAAAAGCTGAAAGAAATGATTCCAAAGCACAGCATAACATTGTAACAAAGGCAATGAAGAAGAATCTGCAAGCTTCAAAGAAGAAAGAAGAAGATTTAAGTCAAAGCAAAAAAAGGGCACAGAATATGGAAGCTTCGAACACAAATTTGCAGACTCATCACCTACACTACACTACAAATAGTAAAATCAAATACAAGCGCATATGATTTGACTAAAAACGTCAATGAAAGTGCTGTATAGAGCAAATTATTTAAATCAAACATGCACATATTTGATATGACATTGAACACGAAATTATTCGAATCGAATATGCAATATTTGAAGGTCAATTGAATAATTTCATATTAAATTTTACTACATAGTTTTTCAAAGCGATCTCAATACGAAATATTTGCATGTAATAAGGTGATATTCAAATCCTATTCAAATACGAAATATTGAATTAAACAACTTTCATGTTTGTTTTTGAATAGATATTAAATAGTATATTTAAATTTAAAAATATTTAAACTTGCTTTTGCTGGAATTAAAAAAACCACTTTTATGGTTTTATAGATACTTGTGTTTATTAAATATAACTTTGGTTGTACATATATAGTTTTATTAAGGCAAAAAATACGCTTAAATGGTATTACTATATCTATCAAAAGTTCTGCGTAATGGAAATCACATAATGGATCATGATCATCTTTTTGTGGAGCTCATCACCAGCAGAGACCTACATATATATAAATAAATACATATATTAATTTTTATAATAACCAACATTTTTCACTTCAAGTTTTTATTACGCTAGTACTGCACAGAATCCTCAGAAACTGCACGGTGTGGTTATTCAGCCTGCTCACCTACGTCCAGCGCTGGTAGCATGAACGACGTTAGCAAACATATGTATGCACATGCAAACTATTTTGCTTCCAAATGCATTATTTTCTTTAATAAAATACACCTCCTCTTTCAATAAGCCTTCTACAATTCAAAATATAGTATTGCTTACGTTTTTCTTTCGCCAGAAAAAAGCTTTTCTCGAAATTCAGCTTTTTTCCCAACTTTCTTCCCAGCATCGGCAACATCAGCTTCATTTAAGTAACTTCAATGACGGAATTCAATGCCAGCGACTATAACAAACAATATTACGTGTTTTTTAATAAATATTTTACACACATTTTTTAGTTACCAGTTAATTCTTCTAGCAGTAAAATAAACTTCCTCTTTCAATAAACAATTTCACAATTCAAAATATAGTATTACTTACGTTTTTTCTTTCGCCAAAGCAAAAAGCTTTTCACGAAATTCAGCTCTTTTCCCAACTTTCTTCACATCGTCGGCAATATCAGCTTCATTTAAGTAACTTAAATGACGGAATTCAATGCCAGCGACTATACATATATATGTGATACAAGGTTCTCTGTACAGCATTTAATACGTACGTATTAAACTTTGGTCTGATCGTATTATTTTTGAACACGGACATATTTAAACGCCATCAAGTAAAAAATATTCATTTTTATTATGAATATTTTTTCTCAGTGTACTTATTTGGGAATGCGCATCAATTTCTGATATAAGGGGAGTAAAACGTCTTGAGTTCAGATATAGGAATGATGAAAGCATGAAGCTTAACGATATCAAAATTATACTAGCGGATAGTGATCTTATTGTAGAATATAGTGATAACTCAACATCGAGTGTTGAAGCGATTTAGAGAAATTAGACAAAGCCAGAAATAAAGGCTTAAAGAAATTATCGCTTGCAAAGAATAGTCAAAGCTTTGACAAAATAAGCATAACTGAATTCAAAACTACGCTTCATAAGCTACAGAAGTATGGAGAATAAAATAAATACCTGGATATAATTCTATACGAACCTCCAAAAAGGGTGAGTCACAAGAATGTAATGCACAAAATAATAAGGGACTATCACAACTCAATTCATGGTGGCCATAGCGGCATAAGAAGACTGCTAGCAAAAAATTAGCACTAACTACGTATGATAGACATGAGGGAACATGATTAGTAGTAACACGATATATCAAGAAATGACATATCACTGACACACCAACAACATCTTTGAGTCAAGTGTAATTGACACAGTCGACGCGCTACATACGGATCATCCGCCAAAATGTGTCCACTGACGTGGCAGTGTGAGTACTTACAAGTTTGTTGTCATAATTCCTGTCTTGAAACAAAGACGCAAAGAAGAACGTGCTCTATGCGAAGGCGATATTGTCGAACAGCTTTTATTTTGACAGTGTCTTAAGGCGTGGAAGAGGTGAAAAATAAAACTGACAAAAAATGCACAGACTTCACAACTACTGACGTTGTGATATCCCAAGCAATATACGCGAACACATAAAGAATAAATCAAAATGCATTCAACTCCAGTTCATCATGAACATTACTGTTCAATTGAACGAACGACAAAAAACACAGAGTATTGTGATTGAGTATTTATAATGACACATAAAATACCACAGATAATTGGACGATGTCATTCCGTACTATATGTACTCTTACAATTTGACACCACACATGTAAACCCAAAATATTCCCACTTTGAGCATTGTATGTGGGCAAACTATGTGCATTAACCAGTAACTGAAATATGTAAACACTAAAGAAAGAGTGCTATCAATATGAGACAATTAGTGGATACTAGATTAAAGCTACAAAAAAGTACTGTAGATATGTCACACGACAATGCTGCTAGAAACAGAACACTGTGCAAGAGCGCGGGCAGAAAGCAATTAAGAGGTAAAGAGAAAAACAAATATACAAGTAAATAAATTGTATTTTTTGCGACCTTATTCTTCAAATAATATCTTATTTAGCTGGCTCCGGGTCTGTGTTGTAAAACTACAACACCGTTGATGAGTTTTCTTTCTTTTCTCAACCAATTTATCTCGA
>JARSSU010006926.1:5000-112660 GCA_029619165.1 Eurosta solidaginis | reverse complement strand
CTGTCCGAGAGACAGTTGGCCATATTTCTGATAGTCAGGATGCTTCGGGTAGCTTCATAACACCAAATTTGGTAAGTCAGTGTATATAATCCTTTAACCCTAATGAGGCGCTTTGTAGACTGCAAATATAATAGAAACAAGATGACCGATGAGCAGAATGGGGGGGGCGGATTTAATCTTGATATCGGAGGAGCGAGATATGGCTTGCATCACTATGACTGATCACAGAGCTGCAATCTCCTAGCACTGGATTAATGACGGGGGGGGTAGAATTGATTGCAGCCCCGTACATAGTGACATATAAACACTATAACATATTAGTCTATGAAGATCTTTATTAGTACTCGATTCCTTGGACATGTGACATTTCGCGGCTCAATCTGGGGAAGAATGTTTGAAAGACTTCCTCTCAGCTAAAAATTTGCTACGATGAATGATACCAGCTAGAAATTTCCGGAGATCTAACTCTTCCACACGTGCCTTGCCAACGAAGTATGATCCCTCTTTCATTCTGCTGCTAACTTTGGAGTTCCGAAATTAGAAAAACCAAGAAGAGCAGGTCCGATTTCAACTTAACCTTTATGGCGGCCTAAGGAATGAAAGTAGGTATACGACAGAGGCTCGGTAGAAAATTAAATAGATGTTGCCAGTACAGGCGCGAGAAGAATCGAGCCGATGCTGCCAATAACAGTGAAGCATCAGCACCGCAGGAAAGTAGACTAGAGCTAATTCCAGAACTGAATCTTTGATTGTAGCGAAATCAGCGGAGAGGTAGACTTTTTTACCTGACCTAAGGTCTAACGGCGGGGCATGTTTTATTTACGCAAATATCTTTACAGAATGGGTAAGATGAGAAAACCGGAACTGTACTATATGGAAATTGAGAGGGCGATGTACGCCACACCTTCTTTAAATGGCGAGGCACTACGCCCCACAGCGAAAGAGAGTAGCGATATACTTGACGACCTATCCTTCGTCTGCCTAGTTGGCGAGCCGTCCAGGACAAAGTCAATACGCTGGTTCAAGATGGGCTTCATTATTTCGCACATAAACTTAAATAGAATGTTGTGGAGACTCATTCCACAGTAATTAGGCCCAGCTTGGTGAATCCCTTAATAAGCAAAGCATTACTACATTTCCAATTCAGAAGAGGTATGTCCTTTACCCGATATTAGTTTGTATAGTAGTAAACTTAGGCACTTTGTGGGCTCGTTTGTATTAGCCACCGCGATAATTTGTAACCTTCCTCCTACTTTTGTACGATATTGCTTTTTCTCACTTCGTCATAGGCTTTCTCGGTATTTCTATCAGCCACATCTCAAACTCTCTCGGCGCTTCGGCTTCATTTTTTCCTTTTCTCTCATTAGGCTTACTATCGAGCGGTCTTCCTTTCCTAGGTCAAGCGATGTTTTAAAAGGTTTTATATGTGATTTGACTTGACAGGGTGGACGTGCCGGCACGAATTTTGTAATTGAAATTTAAGTAACTTCCGCGATAAGCTACAAGCTTGAGCTTGCGAATATAGTCGCAGAACCCGATGACATGCGAATAATAGAGAAAAAAGTCGCCGCTAGGTGTGCGCAAGTATCCAGATATTCACAAAAATCGTATTTGTGGTCTGATTTGGCTCATATTTGGAACCCTTAATACATACAAGAATAGAAAGCGACCTGTGGAAAAAAATCGCCGCTAGGTGGCGCAATGATAGAGATATTCACAAAAATCGTATTTGTGGTCCGATTTGCTCATAGTGGTACACATAATACATACAAGTACATAGAAAGCGACCTATGTATGTCCGATTAGTGCTCATATTTGAACTGTATGTAATGATACAGGCCGGTAGCAGTGACATCAAATATTGTTGTATTTCGAGAGGGACAAGCATACAAGCGCGTCGGTGAAAAGTCTTTGAAGATTATGTACTTGTAGGACGTTAGAATGTAACGACTTTGTCAGGAGAGTCCCTTGTAAGAATGAGTCAACTAATAGAATAAAAATAATAGGCAGTTAAAGTAAGTTACAACGCGCTTTATGCAATAAATAATACTTACATTAAATGTAATAATACAACTAAAAGCTAGAAAATAATTAGGTAGGTCGCTGGTATGGCGTAAACCTCTGATTGAATGGCTGACTTCAGAGTATCACATTGTCACAACTCATGATCTGGAAACATACTGCTGACGTCAATGGTGATGTTTGACGATCTGGAACAATATCACTAAATTGCGGATGAATATCTGGGAGGCTTGTAAAGCGAAAATTTAAAAAAATAATATTTGGAAAGGTTTTGTTTATATGTATTTAAGGAAATCGACGCTTCGGCATTTCGGAAAGATCCGCGGTTTTTGCCTCAAAATTTCGCCGATCGAACAAAAAATTTCGGGAGTATCTCCTTGCGGAGAGAGGGAGAAATACTTAAAATGGTCACACTTTTGTAGCGTAGTTTCACCGAAGGAGATGTGCTGGGTTAACTAGAATACTCGTCGCCGGCACGATTTCTTGAAATCATTTGTGGCTACATGCAGTTCACGCCAGAAGGCGACTTGCGGTTGCTATTAATTATCTATTAATAGTCGTGACTCTCGTGGCACAGTTTTAACGATTAGCGTCAATGCTGGCTTATTGTTGATCGCGCCAAAAGCGCCTTCAGTTTTCAGTGTTTTCTAGGAGCTACAATTCCCGACGTGCGAACAGTAGTAATCTCGACCACCAGTCGCTACCATGCATCCTGGCCCGTATACCATATGCCAGCACAGAAGCTATAGGACTGCGACTTCGAACTCATACCTTCGTCGACGTCACTTTCCTAGAAGCTCTATGTGTAGCTCCGAAGACTTTCTGACAGATGTTTTTGTCGCACTATGCTTCCGAGCTACACCAAAAACATCTTGAAACGTTAGGGAGTAACTAATCGGCCAAGGATGCCGGCCTCGAAATCATAAGCAGTCTAAGTGGATATATTGGGTAATACATGGGTGAAAATCGTACAATCCTTGGCGCATCTATATAATTAAAACTTTACAAGGACCGTTTTAAAATTTAGACCAAAATTTGCAGACGTTTATGTTCGATACATTGATTTCAATAGTCTTTGTTTCCAGCTTTATGATATAAGAGCTCATTGTGGATGACCGCCTTCAGTTTTCAGACTAGTTCGACTATCCCCTACGTTAGGGTAGTAGAATACCCGCTCATTTGTTCGACTGTCTTGATAAAGCTTTTGCTTCACCGCTTTGAGTATTCTTGCGAAGGACAAAGCCTAACCTGGTTAAAAAATGTGCCTACGTATTCACATTTGTAACAGGAGCCGACACGTGTTGGTCATATTTAAACATGGTTCAATGTGATTTACTCCAAGGAACTAGTTGGGGATAGGGCCGCCAACTTTAGGAAATGTTAAACCAGGAGACTTGGGTGTTGAATGATGAATTGTGAAAATCAAAGCAGATGCCATTTTGTAGTTAAGCAAATAAAGTGATTTTTGAAACCATTCTCATACGTGTTGAAGATATATGCAACTTAAGTGTGAGCTGAGAATCATTTCAAAGGAGAATTTAACCCACTGCATCATCGATCTCGCTTATTCTTTCAGCCAATCGAGATATAAAATTCGGCACCTTTTTCGGGTAACTTGCTTTTTAATAACTTGAGGACAATTTGAAAATATATTCAACTTGGAATATTTTATTTAAATTCATTGTAATTTATTAATTTTTTGAAAAAATAATGCGAAGTGAGCATTCACTAAAAGAAAGAGACTGGTAAAATTAACCGAAATACGGGTGAATTCAACCGAAATTTCTGTAAATTTTTATCCATCGCAACAAGATGTTGAATCAACTGCACACAAATTGTTGATTCGTAATTGACCGTTTTTAGTAGTCAAATGAACAAAAAAAGTTGTTGCGACAGCTTTGTACGAAAGTACTTATGTTGCCATATACATTAACCTGGGTCGATTTGTATGGACGAAAGTTAACCTATATCGCGCCATCGATTTTTCGATGGGATTTTGGCTCAGGAAAACAAGTTCCAGTACGCATACCCAAAAAAATTATTTTTGAGCCTGCAAAAAAAAATCGATTTTTTTGACCAAAATTTTTCTAAATCTCCATAAAAGATTTTTTTTTCTTCAAAAACTACATTTACCAATTTTGCCTTTGCCAATTGACACGGAAAAAAATACATAAAAATTGATTTGGAGCCTTGAAAATGAAAAATGCATAAAAATCGAAAAAATTGTTGAATTTTGAAGGCTCAAAATTATTTTTTTGGGTATGCGTAGTGGAACTTTTTTTCCTGAGCCCAAAATTCTATCGAAAAATCGATGGCGCTATATAGGTTAATAAATCGACCCAGTCTAATATACATACATACGTAAATATGTCAATACAAAAATACGCATGCTTGCTACATATACATGTACGCACTTACTAACCGAACTTCAGTTGGGCGTACATCAAATATGCTGGCACACAATAAATATTATACACTTTATTATTTGGTTTTATTAAACGCATTTTCACCAAATTTTATATTTTATAATTTATTTAATTTATAGTTTTGAACTTCGCTTTGCAAATAGAAATGAAAATAGTAGTCACAAAACTGTTTCTCAATTCTTTCAGTTGCAGCTCAGCTCATTCTAAGTTTCTTCTCTCACATGTAGTTGCCACACTTGATTGTTTCGAACAAAGCTTTTAGTATAAATGTTGGAAATAACATTTTAAATAGGGAACTTGTAAGTTATAGAAAAGTAAAGAATCAAATAGCTAGAAGGTAATTGACCACTGGAGTAACTTTACATGTAATTCGGCAAGTTTAATTTTCGTAACACTTTAAGTTGAAACGATTCCAAAACAGCTTAAACTTTTATGTTGTCGGAAACATCAACATTAAAAAGGATGTTTTTTGTTATCTTATTAGGATCGTTCGCGTGAGTGAAAATTCGTAAAAACTTGAACAAAATGTTACTAACCTTGGAAAAATCCTGTTCGTTCAAACAAAACTTTTACAACAAGAGGGCGCAATTTTGCATTTCGCTTGGATGAGAAGTAGCAAAATTGTACCCGATAAATAGGTGTCCCGGTTTCTCATAATTTTTTGCTCAATAAATTTAAAAAAGGGTTTTTCGTTTTGTATTGATAACTGAAAAACTAGTTTTTTGTTGTTTTCCCAATTTGTGTGTTTTTTCGATTTGGTGGTTTTTCTTTTTTGGTGTTTTTTCTAACAAGTGGCACCATCGTCATAAGTACAAAATAGAGAGCCCAGTGAGCGAAAAATTCTCTTTGAAATTTGCTCATGTATTATCTGTTGATCGCTGTTGAAATGACCAGTGAGATCAGTTGTGGTAACAGAAAAATTAGTTAGATTGGTTAGGAATCTGTAAATTTACAGAATTTTGTTAACTTAAGAGCGACAATTTCTCTTCTGTTGAAATGACTAAACAAATTTGTTCGCTTGACAAAGAACTCGGTCGAATTAACCATAATTCGATCAATTTCACCGAATCTCCGTTAAGTCAAGAACAACAGAACCGCGTTGTTGATTTTACTAGTACCATTTCTCTCAGGGTGTATATCAGCGATTTCGTTTTTTGACCAGTTGCGCGACGACAAACTATAATTGTTAGGCACTATTTTATGTCTACGCCGGAGTATTTATTGAGTTAAATAAGATTTATAATTACCTCGCGTTGATGCCGGCTATAATTAAAAGCTCGTCCACAGACGTCAGCATTAGACCTTGTCCGCAAAGTCTCTTTCTCACTGCATATAAGGCACCACAATTGCCACCAGTTACCGCCTATTAATTATTTCGCATATTTGAAAAAACAAGACATCTGATCAAAGTTTTTAGAAGATAAGCCGTAATGCCCGCAATCTCATGCTGCGATATTAGATCGTTTTTTCATCTCAGCAGTATATTATTATAGTCTCATTATTAAAAACTAGTCAATACGTAAATCGAACAAAATTAATCGTTTGCGGAAACAATTTCGATTTGGTGATAAATTAAGGCCGTCAACAGTGTTGTTGTTTTTGTTACTGACGCGGGCTCTCTTTAGCGTTAACCATAAGTTTGCCAATTCAGACCTTTGCAAAAAAAATATATTAAAAACAAGTAAGGAAGGCTAAGTTCTGGTGTAACCGAACATTACATACTCAGCTGCCAAATTACAGCTTGCAAAACTTTTAAATTACCTTCTTTTAAAAGTGGGCGGTGCTACGCCCATTCCCAAAATTTTACTAATTTTCTATTCTGCGTCATAAGGTCAACCCACCTACCAAGTTTCATCGCTTTATCCATCTTTGGTAATGCATTTACGCACTTTTTCGGTTTTTCGAAACTTTCGATATCGAAAAAAGGGGCGTGGTTATAGTGTGATTTCGTTCATTTTAAATAGCGATCTGAGATGAGTTCTCAGGAACTTACATACCAAATTTCATTGAGATACCTCAAAATTTACTCAAGTTATCGTGTAAATTAATTTCTTTTTTCGCCCAGATCATTTTATATATGGAAATCTATATCTAATCTTAGTTTATGCCGTTACGGGGTACCGTTATGCGAACAAAATTAATATACCTACTCTGCGAGCTCAGCTCAGCTGAGTATAAAAAAAACAGTAAATACAACGTCATAAGAAAAATAATAAAACAAAGATTAACACAAAAGCAGATGTTCGTCTAAATGAGATGAGTATGTGATTGCCGCGGATTTATATATTATCGACAATAGCCCCTTTGTGATTTGGCTATTGACCTCCGTACGCTAATTATGAGATTTGTTTGAATTCTCTAAACGACTGTCGTCACTTTAGTAGCGTTCCAGTCTCCTCTGTTACTTTTCTTGTTTTTTCTCAGCTCAATTTTTATTGAGGAGCCGAACGCATGCGCAGTGTTGCTGCTGCTCGTAATGAAGTTGCGCGTGGTATTGAAAGGAAAAGTGGGATTTAGCGCTTTGCGTTTGTCATTTACAATCTTTTTTTTAGACTGTCAAAGCTATTAATCTAAAAAGATTTCAATGATTTATTTCTCTATAATCTCACTATATATATAGCAGACCTTTCACCTGTTGGTATATTTGTGCACCTGTTTGAGTTTTAGCTTTGGATTTATGGGAGGAGACTTCAGTTTAGGCGAGAAGATGAAGGTAGCCATCCCTATTTCAGCATTATATATGTAAGTCTTTCGGAGCCAAGGAGTGAAAGTTCTTGCTTTATGCACAAAAACACTCCCTGAAGGTTGAAGAAGTGTCACGGATATGGTCAGTTCTTGCTGGATTGAATCCGGTATGGTAAGGTAATGACACCTTCTGGTACTATCCCCAATGACTCGGAACGATAATAGACAGCACCTGGGATGGCATTAAGCATAATTTCAGGTACGGGTGAACTCTGAGGCTAGGAAGCCAAAAGTGTATACCTAACCGTGGCCCTTCCGTCGCTAAGGAACGCTGCCAGGGGATAAGTTGGCAAGTATCTCTTATTTTTCCGCAGTGCAGGCAGTTCGGGTTTTTGACCTTAAATACTATGTGGAGATATTTACAGAAGCAACCACTTTCAATTAGATATCGTGTCACGCAAAAGTCGATCTATCAGTGTGATCACTTCAACCATGGGCTCAGTTAGGAAATTAGTTCTCTTGTCAACTTTTCGGCGGTGCAGCTGCATACTGTGATTGCCAGCATCGAATCGGTTCTTCTTGCGCGTGTATTGCAAGATCATCTCTACATTCTTCCCATTCGCTCAGCGAGAAGATATATCCCGCAATGATCAGGACAGCTTATATCGGTTCGGTGTAGCCGATGCTTCTTTGCATGGCGGTTCTAACCAGTGATTACCAATAATCTACAAAGATTCGCTCGTCAGATGCGCTTCGAAAGGGTGTGCGTTCTGTGTTGGCTCCAGTCCCCAGGTAATCGATAATTTTACGATAAGAAGTCGATAACTTTTTGACAAAAAATCGATAACTCACCAATTATAAATAGGTAACACCGCGATATCAAATCAATAACAAATTTGTTATACTCCGATAACAAATTAATGATAAATTGGGGACAATCCGATATCAAATCGATTTCTTTTCGATATCAAATCGGTAAATTTGTGGATAACTTATTGATATTTATGCGATAACAAATTGACAGGATTTGATAACAAATCGATAACACGACCATAACAAGATGCTTACCCTCCAACAACAAATCAATAAGTTGTGGATAACAATTCGATGACTTTTCGATTGCAAATCGGTAATACCCTGTCAGAAAATCGATAACAGAACACTATGTCATAGCGTTATCTTAGTTAAAGCCAGCTCTTGCTATTCTTATATTTGTTTTATGAATTTTCATTATCCGTATCGTGCAGTCGTCGGCAAGGGATATGCTGGTGGCTCGTTCTGGTGGTAAAGGATGCTTTGATATGTTTAAATTAAATACAATCGGGGATAGGACACTACCCTGTGCCATCCCTTGTTTATTTCTCCTAGGCTTGGAGGTTTCGGTCTTAAATTGAAACGACGCTTGCCAACCACTCTGATAATTTTTGGCACATCTTTTTAGACAAGGGATGAACCTTCTATGTCTGGGAGTAGTGCGCGGTGGTTGACTGTGTCAAACGTTTTCGACAGGTCAAGTACCACGAGCACCGTTCTATGTTGGAGTTTTGAGCGGTTCAGTCCGCAATTTATCAGGGTATTAATGGCATGTTGGGCTGTGGTAGTGATATGCATTTTACAGAAGCCATGCTGATGGCTGGCTAACCTACGACTTGGGTTTATGACGGAAGCAGAACGTTTTCCATCGTCTTCGCTACTGACTAAAGGAATCATAACGACTCACCGTTTTTGATAGGCTTTGGTAGTTGGATTGTCCGTTCTATTATTCATTATTCTGCAATGGAAAAGGCAAAAAAGACAAGTAGAAAACATGCGTCAAGTAACTGATGTCCTTCGTTATACTCAGGTGTTCTAGCATCGGCATAGCTATTCCGTTTGTAATGGCTTCATTAGTCTGCAGTAGTAAAGGAAAGGTATTCTGTGATCGTGTTTGCGGTGATGTGCCCGTTGATTTGTACGAAGTCTAACCTTCTTTACTAAAGTATGCATTGCAAGTTGCCGCTAGAAAATATTTCATAGAGTCCGACAAACAAAATTCTTGTCAATGAACTATTCAAAAACTGACTAGTATGAATAACGCCACAAAATTCTAGTCAATGAACTGGAATGTTTGCTGACTACTTTGGCTTTTGACTGCAGGGATACTATGGGTTTAAAAGATATTTGATAACGATAGCATCTATACTTATGGTGATGTACCCACAATTGGGGCACAATGTTACGAAACTGTATGCAAAAAATTGTTACCCCAGTCATGTTTCTGGAATTAAATTTTTCACGATTTATTATTTTTTTCGGTATTTTTCTTGTTTTATATTTTACATGTCTCGATACCCTCCCACATTTTATGACTTGTAAATAAACTAAATTATGTGTAAAGGCTATTTTAATTTTCTCTTTACTTTTTTGGTTATTTTTAATTACCATTTCATGGTAATATTTTTTAATTTGGCTAATTTTACTATTCGTATTTCGCACCAACCTCCGACGCATATTAATTACTTAGTTGCCGATTTCTTATGGATTCCTTGTGTTGCGCTCTGTGAATTAATTTATTTAAAAACATTTTATATTTTAGTCACAAATCCAGATGCACATAAACGTATTTTTATTAACCATTAACCAATTAAATGATATTTCATGGAAATAAATTCAGTGAAAACGTCGGACATGCGAAAGGTACAAATTGGTGGCATAATAATTGAAAGAAGGAAGAAGACCAAACTAGCTTATTGAATCCATACACACATTTTGTATCTGTAACATTGCCAGTGCTATTAGTTTGCTATCGGCATTTTATAGAAGACTTATCGGTTTGTTATCGATGTAGGGTTCTTTTTATTTTTATTTAACTTTGTATTTTAGTTACTTTGAACTTTGTAATTTTTAAATGTATTATCAATATTTTAAGTTTCAATATTGATTTTTCAATTTTCAAAAATTTTGGATTATAGTGAAAAATAAAAAATAAAATAGACGCATACATTTAGGCGTATTAATAAAATATAGTTTAAAGTTTAAAATGTGGTTTCAAGGGGCATTATACAACAAAATTACAATAATAAAATTGATTCCATTGCATTTTTTTCTAAAAAACTTTCTCCAACTGAAATTAAGTATAGTGCTTTTGATAGGGAATTATTGGCGATTTATTTAAATATAAAACATTTTAGATATCTTTTGGAAGGACGACAATTTACAGTTTATACGGACCATAAACCTTTGACTACTGCTTTAAATTCAAAAACAGAACGAAGTCCTAGACAAACGAGACACTTGGAATTTATAGCACAATTTACTGATGACATACAATACATTAAAGGAGAATCCAATGTTGTAGCAGATACGCTATCTAGAGCTTTTGAGGTTAATGCAATATATAATACAGAACTGAATTTTAAAATTTTACAAACTGAACAACACAAAAGATGATGACTTAAATCAACTTGTATCTGATTCTCAATATCTAAATTTAAAACTAATTAGTATTCCCATTTTAAATTTTAATATTTGGTGTGAAATTTCAGGAGAAACTCCTAGACAATTTGTACCGAGTAATTTGCGAAAGACCGTATTTGATATTTTACATGGAATAGCACATCCGGGTACAAGAGCTACACGACGGCTCATAGTTAAAAAATATTATTGGCCTAATATGAATAAGGATATTAATACTTGGTCAAAAGAGTGTCTTAATTGTCAAAAGTCTAAAGTTTATCGTCATACAAAATGCCCTATTGTCAAAATTCAAATTCCAAAGAATATATTTGAACACATTCATTTAGATATAGTTGGACCATTACCTATTTCAAAAGGACATCGCTATATTTTAACGATTATTGAAAGATTTACCCGTTGGCCCGAGGCATATGCATTAAAAGATAATTCAGCATCTACAATTGCAAATAAGTTTTTTAGAGAATATATTTCTCGGTTTGGAGTTCCGTTAAAGATAACAAATGATCAAGGTAGACAATTTACATCGAAATTGTTTTCAGAGTTAACTAAATTACTTGGTAGTCACCAAATTACAACATCCGCATATCACCCTCAAGGAAATGGTATGGTTGAAAGGTTTCATAGACAATTAAAGACTACTATAATAGCTAGAGAGGACACAAATAATTGGTATGACGAGTTACCTGTCATATTACTTGGTTTGCGATCTATTTACAAAGAAGATATTTCGGCTACACCAGCGGAAATGATCGATACGAAAGAGAAATACCAATTAATAACCAAAACGGCCATCGCGCCAAGACTATATGGCTTACCTAAAATCCATAAAGAAGGATTACCATTGAGACCCATTTGTTCGTCTGTCAATTCCCCATCATACAAGTGATGTAAATATATTGTCAATGTCCTTGAAAATATAACTAAAACATCTAAATATAACGTAAAAGACGCTATCGCCTTTAAGAACAAAATTAAAGATACCTACATCTTTGACGACGAGAGTCTCGTTTCCTTTGATGTTGTCTCATTATTTCCAAGCATCCCGGTAGATCATGCCTTGGAAATTATAGCTTCCAAGTGGGATGATATAAAGAACCATACAACTCTCACTAAGGAACTTTTTATGAATGTGGTTCGGTTCTGCATAAGAGATAATAGATATTTTAGGTTCAACAATAAAATTTATGAGCAACGGTCAGGGATGCCTATGGGGTCACCAGCATCTCCTGTAATAGCGGATATTGTGATGGAAGAATTGTTACAGAAATTTGAAAAAGATTCACATCACAAGCCACGTTTATTAACGAAATATACGCCAAAGCCGAAATACCAATAACGGAAATCGAAAAGACAAAGCTCCAAAATTTTAAAAACATCGAGCATTTAAAGATATTGAAGGTGGAAAATACAAAACTAAAATTGAAAACGTCTGCATTGAAATTTACAGCGTCCTAGGGACATAGAGTTTGGAAAGGTCGAGCATGTTTTCCTGGATCGTATGTAGATCCATAAATCTTTGCAATTTGTCTTTAGCTCATACTCGTAGCGAAATATATGAGTTTTTTTTTCAAAATAATTGATTAATTTCACAAAGCTGACGCCCTTTCTCTGAAGATTATGAGTAGTGGGCATGCAAAAAGCTGGATTTCGGATTCGTGGCTGAAGAAAGATTTGGTGCCAAGTGCTATCGTTCACCCGTGTGAACGCAAGTATCGCCGCTATCTGCATTAAGGCTAAATTTATAAATAAGTCATACATTTGCGGCCATGCACCGATATAGGAGTAAGATGATGAGTTAAAAGACGCGATGAGGTAAAAGACGCATTCTATCAGCTCTGCCCCATGATAATAAAACCGTGCTAGGCGACTTTAACAACAAAGTGGAAAACCTCCCTAATAAGGCTGATCGACTTCGCCTGATGTCGGAAATGTGGTCATATTCAGACCCTAGCTGTCCCCCAATCGAAATAAACGCAATCAAATCCACCACGTTGTAATAGACCAACTGCACACTTCCAGTATTTTTGATGTGCGCACACCTCGAGGACATAGACCCCGATGAATATGTCGTGGCAGCCAATTAGTCGCGCAGAGGACTAAAAGCAGAAAAACACGAAAAACACAGGGAAAGCTAGACGTCAAAAGGCTGCAATCGCAACAGACTGCTGCAAATTTCACCAAAAAATTCGGTGACAGAGTTTAAGACCCATGGCAAACTACTGTTAGAACGAAAACGATGACAACCAATGCCTAGAGAGAAATGAGATTATGGAGGAAACTACCGTCATGAGATTATAGAGGAAATATTTGCATGAATCAATTTCTATGCAAAATATGATCGAACAAGTGCATGCCTGACGATTGGAATCTAAGAATAAGGAATTGACACACATCACCTCTTACTACATATCAGTCAAAAGTGCGAAGGATGTCTTTGAGCCCTTCGAAACTGAATAAGGTTTCAGACACCCGCCCTGCTCACTATCTAATTTGAGGCTGGAGAAATTATGCTACCTGCGTAATTTAAGTATTCTGACATTGATATCATCGGCATAAACATCCGCGCCTTAATGTCAGTTTTCTTTAAAAAAGAAGCGGGAACGTCTGGTTTCATGATGAACAAGGAAAACACGAATTACCTGCTGTCATTAAGCGAAGAGTAAGCTCATTCGGGTCTTGGAAGTCATAATTTCGAAATAGGAAAAAATTTTGTTTATCAGGGAACCTCAAAATACGCGTAAACATCAATGACAGCCTACCAACCCGGCGAGTAATTATCTTCTCCACAAATACCACTTGAGACTGAGTTCTGAAGTGTTCTGCTCTCTCTCGGCAAAGAAAAGCATGGAGATCAAGTGACACGGCTTTGGGAGGTTAGATTTAAGTGGATAGATTTAATAAACACATAGACTGAATGTATTAACAGAATTCGTGTGGCGTCCAAACGTAAAACCCCCAATCAGGCAACAGGACTTGAGTTAAAGAACAACTTTATTCTCCTCGAATGCTAAAAATTTTCTAGGACCTTGCTTAATAGCTGCCCCGAAATCTGCCAACTTTGCCGTCCCTAGCAGCTGGAGCTTTGACTTGGCACGACACGAACTCAGAGCGTGCTGAAATGGTTCTTCTTGCAGCTAGCTCTTTTTAAATCTGCTGTTACTGAGAAGGCCTAACTTATAAGATGATATTCTGCCCACGCCTTTCCTGCTTAATGGATCATATGTCTCCCGGGATTATTAAGTAGATTGATTGAGATCCTTTGCCAACTCAGTGGCCTTTTCGTTACCTTTAATCCCTTTATAGCCGGGAACACGGTATGGATGTATGGTCTCCGGCCTGAGCAAAGTCTCTGTTGTTGTTGTTGTTGTAGCATAAGCACACACCCCGAAGGCCTTAGGGAGTATTATCGATGCTGATGGCCCCTTGCAGGATGTAGATCTTGTACGTTCCGGTAACAAGCACCGCTAAGGTACTAACCCGACCATATCGGGAACGATTTGGTATGACCACATGAAGTCTTCTAGGCCTTATCGCCCTCACACCTCTAGATCCATGAGGAACTTGGGGTAGTCAGAGCCTTGGCCGTTAAAGAAACAGGATTCGCCACGCGTAGGTGAGGTTGACAATTTGGTTGGATAAGTTATATATTGCGCTGGCAACCCCTTGTAAGGGTTGCGCTACACAACCCCTTGAATCAATTTGGTTTTGTAGTCGCCTCTTACGTCAGGTATACCTGCCGCGGGTATATTCTAAGACCCCTAACCATCTTCTTTGCATTCCAGGAGACTTTTTGATGTAGTACTATGTGAGATGATTGCCTTGATCGCCGCCTGACTATCAATATATCGACGCAACTGCAGCTTAAGCCCGCTTCCTCCAGAACCGCGACGACTTTCATTAAGGCTAGAATATTCGCCGAAAGACAGTGCAGTGTAGCAGCCTGTAGAATGTACTAATTTCTGGATCGACACAGTAAAGAGCAGACGCAACCTCTTCCGTTAATTTGGAACCATTTGTTTACACGTACTCGGCTTTGGGAGAGTTTCAGAGAAAATTTCGAATACCACAGAAAATGCAATGATGGACAGTATGAGCTCTTCAAATCAAGACCCAGCGGCTGCGTTGGCTAGGCTATGTTGTGCGAATGGAAGAAGATAATTCAGAAGATATTTTTATCGGAATTTTCGATTAAGCAGACCAAGGATCAAGTGCAAAGCGATATAAGTTTCCTTGGACCCTTCAATAATAGAATTAAATAACTGTCGGTTTTGTGTCGGCCAAACCCAAGCGTCAAAAAAGTAGTAAGTATTTCGACTCTGGTGAACTCCGACACTCGACAATACGAGCTAAAAAGAGATCAAATCGAAGAAATAGTATTAACCAGATCATATTACTTAGTATCCTGTATAAAGTAAAAATCCCAAAAAAACGTAGCTGCCATTGCATGCATCGGCCGGGAATCGAACCCGTGCCGCCCGCGTGGCAGGCGAGCATTATACCACTGAACCACCGATGCTTACTTTCAATATGAATTTTTATTAAAATTTTAAATGTGAAATTCAATTGAAAAAAAAGCACGAACAAATGAGAAAAATATTTCCTAAAACAAACTTTCTTTGAAACGAGGAGAATTTCTTTTGGTGAGTAAGAATATTTTTTTTTGATACAATTTTTCATTAATTTGAGGGAACATTTTTTCAATCATTTTTATTTTATCCCAGTAGAACTTGCAACTATTGTTTGAGTAGTCCCGGCATATTCCTTTGAGAGTATGAGAACCTTCGCTTCGCTCTCTAAACTAAAAATATTTTCTGGGCGGCATGTAATAAATAATATAAATATTGTAACGAATTTGCTGCCAATCCTCTTATTTGCCCTTTTGCTAGGTTCGTATCGCTAACCTGTTGAATAAATAACTCCAATATTGAATAATGGAAAAATGACCTTTATTAAAATACTTCACAATAACACTCAAACTGTGCAACGAATAGCTTAATAACCAAACTGATAGCTTAAATGAAACTGACTTTCAAAATAATACTGCTATTGCTCGCTAGATATCGTCTTAGTCGTAACTGCTTGACAACTCAAATCAAACTGAATTCCAGCGCCTCTACAATTGTCGCCTTTTATTATAAAACTCTGGATTTTTACCCTCTCGGTGTATTCCACGGATGCGTCCGCATTTGCGAGATGAGCCAACCTTTCAACATCCGAGGCAAACTCCTGCAAAGTCTCATTTGGTGACGGTTTTGCAACTCAATTTGGAATATGTTTCCTATGCTCGCTTCCGTAACGTCTCTCTAAAGCGCTCATCAATGTTTCGTAGTTGTTCCGCTCGTACTCTGGGATGGCCTGTAAGATTTCCGCAGCTGGTCCTTTTAAAGCTACGAACAATGCAGCAACTTTATCTTCAGCATTCCAGTTGTTCACTGTTGCGGTATTCTCAAATTGTAGCTTAAAGATCTGGACAGGAACAGAACCGTCAAAGGATGGTGTTTTTACCTTTGGATTACTAGTTGAAACTGCTGGGCTATTTAGTTGCAACTGCTCGATACGTCCTCTCAAAGCATCCACCTCGGCCTCGATTTTTTCTTCAAACTGTAAAATTTTTGTATCTTGCGCTTCCAACTTCGAGGAAATACGTCCTTCTTGCTCTTCCAGTTGAGCAGATATCTGCGATGATATCTGTGCTGAAATTTGCGCCGACATTTCGGATATCCGTGCCTCTTGTGCTTCCATCTTCGATGTAATCTGTGTCGACATTTCTGCAATACGTGTCTCTTGTGATTCCATCTTGGATGCCATATATGTCTTTTGTTCTTCCATCTTGGACGTTATGCGTGTCTCCTGCGATTCCAGTTGAGATGCCACTGTCGATGTTTGAGCAGTTATTGCAGCCAATATCATGTTCAAGTCTGTGCTCGTAACTGTCTGCGATGTTTCGTTTTTCTCTTCAATTTTTGTTGTTGTCTCGTCGACATCAAGATGAAAGACATACTCTTCCACGTTAATTCCTTCTGCTTCCATTGCCTCTCGTAGTCGAGCCTGAAGTTCGAGTTTATTGCCGGTTGTATTGAATCCACGGCTCTCCAACTCCTTCTTCAGTTGCTGGATCTTCAATTCACTGAACTTTGCCATGTCCTTGTTGTCCTCTGGAATTTATTCAACAATTCCTCTTCTGACACCAATTGTAACGAATTTTCTGCAATTCCCCTTATTTGCAATCCTCTGCTAAGTTCGAATAACTAAACTGTTGAATAAATAACTCCAATTTGTAATAATGCAAAATGGCCTTTATTAAAGTACTTTACAATAACACTCAAACTGTGCAACGAATAGCTTGCTTAATAACCAAACTGATTGATAGCTCAAATGAAACTCTACTATTAAAAATAATACTGCTCTTGCTCGCTAGATAGCGTCTTAGTCGGAACTGCTTGACAACTCAAATCAAACTGAATTCCAGCGCCTCTACAATTGTCGCCTTTTATACTCTTTGATTTCAACCTTCGCATCTTCTAGGTGCTTCCAGAATCTACTAGTCCAGCAGCTCTCAAACTTCTCAGCTGTAACTACAATTGCACAATTTTATACATCTTCTAGGCGCTTCCAGAATCTACTATTCCAGTAGCTCTCAAACTTCTCACCTGTAACTACAATTGCACAATTTTATAGTTTTTCTCATTGCATAGTTATAGGAGTATCTCAGATATATGCATGTGTTTGTGCATTGACACTCCTCTGCTCGTATACGTACATGGTACATATGTGTAGACGCAATTATTGTTTCCTTTATGTAGATACATAATGATGGATCTATGGATGTGTATTCACGTCACTGCTTAGCATCGGCTTAGAGATGGCAGAACTCCTTAGTTTTGCTTATATTCGTAACAATATAGTTTAAAAAACTAATAAAATAACGTCGGAGTTTTTTTCTTGTTATTGCATTGTCATCGGGTTCTGAACTATATTCCAAGTTTCAAGCTTGTAGCTTATCGGGAAGTTACTTCAATTTTAATTACAATATTCTTTCACAACGACCGGCCGACCTGTCAAGTCAAGCTAAATAAAACCGTTTAATAAAAATACGCAAATATGGTGCCGCTCGATGATATTGATAGCACCGTAGCACAGAGGTTCGTTCCTCCGCTATTAAGCACAACTCATTTTGTACCACTGCAATAATTGATGCTGGATGGGTCAAACACTCCTTTGCGCGCCTAGTCTAGAGAGTTAAAAACAAGCAAAAATACAAGTGAAGCGAAGTTTTCTTTTACTCCCCGAGAACAATGAAATAGTTTTTCCTAATAATTGAGGGGATGTGTGGAATAACGGTATAAATCAAGAATCAACTTTTTGAAAAAAGTGAAAAAAACTTAACAATGCAGGTAAAAATAAATTTATAATAATCCTACTTGGTAGGATTTTAGATAGTATGATTCTTTGATAAGAAAAAGTAACAAATTTTATATATACATAATTTTATTAGAAAATGGATGATTTCTTTTTTTTTGAGTTATACCCTTATTCCATAGATCGAGTATCAAATATTTTGATTGAAATACTTTATTAAACAAAATAGTAGATACATTATTAACCATTGTTAAATACATTATATTCTATTATTTAGATGTGCATATAACTATTTGTTATTTCCTTTTGTTATTTTTAGCAATCTTTTTTACTACTTTTATCATTTTTAAACTTTTTCTATTTTTAACAATGGGGTTCTCTGTCTGCTTAGTCGTTTTTGAAACCATTTCAATTCTTTTATTTTACAGTTCTTTCTGGTCTACGACATTGAATATATTTTCATACCATTTCGATGCTTCATTACTGCAAAATTTTATTAGAGAGTTATACCGTTTTTCCATAAATGAAGTTAATATCTTTGTTAAATATCACTATTATTTTCTAAGATTAATATGGTATGTGTATGTAATCGTGCTCTTTTTATTTAGTTGATGTATGGATAAACGGTGTAACTCGACTTATACCATTATTCCACATATCCCCTCAATTTTGCATTGCTCCCAAACAAGAGCTCTCCAAGAAAACCTTTCAAAAGAATAAAATCGTAAGCTTTCCTTAATATCGCAATGAACGTGGCTAGAATACGTTAAAATGGATATATAACGCCTAATACCAATATATGTAATATGTTACATCTTTTTATACAGAAAGAGAGGAGAGCAATCCCGTACTAGCAGCCAGTGTAGGTTTTACGTGAGTACCTGTCTTCGAAGACCTAACCTCACGTATGTACCAAGTACACAGGTCAAAGCAGGTCTGACCAGCCCCCAAGGCTCGCTTAACTTGGTCCCAATCGATAATGTGAGTGGACACATCATCACCTTGGTGGGGTTGGAGGCCTATCTAACACCTCTTCCATTCTATGGGTCATGGCATCCAGTTGCAATGCAACTCCACATTCGAGCTGACCAACTCTTATCGCATTCGGATATCAACCACAGCCACCACGATGCTCCCAAAGTGACCAACCGCAACCGAACAGAAACGGAGCAAGCTCCGCGGGCTATCTGTTCCCCGTGGTACCACTTTAAAGTCTTGGTCTGACTTTCGCAGCCGAAGCCACTTCCGGTTGAGTATCCACCTACTCCGGACCAGCCGCCTAGGGGTGAGGTGGGGTTAGAACACACACACGAATTAACCACCACGGTCACCACCACGTCTCCTCCGTCTAAACACCTCCAAAGCATACTTATTGAGCAAATCAATAGTCCGACTAGTGGAGAGCGCTCTACTAACATCAACCCTACCTTCTTCAACATTTACCCCACAACTACCCAAATCCCTTATGTCCGAGTACTCCGGACACTCGCACAACACATGCACCCAATCCTCACATGCAGCCCCACATACACACCCCTCCGTTTCGCTCAAGCTCCTCTTATGCAAGAATGCATTAAGAGGACCATGACCCGTAAGCAGAAAACCCAGGCTCAGATTAAATCTGAAGTCTGGATTTTCCGCCACAAATGAAAGGTCCCGGATGTACCCGTACGTCAGCCTGCCGTTGGGACTATTGTCCCAGCGCTCCTGCCACTTCCCTCTAACCACCCCTTCTAATTGACGCCTATTTTGTAACCATCTACTCTCCACATTATCGTCGGCGGCCCATTCATCCTCCAACAGCGGCAAACTTGCTCTCCTTCTCAGCCTGAAGGAAACAGCGAGCTATAACCACCAGGTCGAGAGGGGGTGCACCAAGAAGCACCTGCATCGCATCCGTAGATACGGTACGACACAAGGGCAAGCATGGGAGCATCATGCACCTCTGTATGCTCAGCACGCGCCTCTGACCGTGAGCAGTCATGACCGTTCGGTACCATATGGCAGCACCAAAAGTAGCACATGCTACGAATAGGCCACAATATATTGTACGAACGGCACGGCGGCTCAGGCCCCAGTCACTCCGAATGATACATCGTAACTGCCCCAAAACATTCTGCACCTTGTCCCTGACAGCATCCAAGTGTGGTAGGAAGTTCATTCGCTCACCCATTGTCAGCCTCAGGTATTTGACTTTCGTCGCATATCTGATGCTGACCCCGCCGATGCGAACAACCGGTGGGCGATTCTGTGACAATCTGCCCTTCAGCAGCATCATCACAGTTTTGTCCACCGAAATATCTACGCCAACGCGGGCGCCCCAGCCAGCCACTATTTGACATAGGGACTCGCTGGTACGCCCAATGCTGGCGCGAGAATCCCCCTCCACTAATAAGAGGAGATCATCCGCATAGGCGCAGAGTTTGCAAAGATGCTCGAGTTGCCTTAACAGGGAGTCCATCATCATGTTCCATATATACATGTTCCCCTACAGACTTCACCCGACTCGTTTGCGTCCTTGCCCGCAATTACACTACCGTCGATTGCATCCTCACCGTCAGCAGCGGTCTCTGGCACGCCATCGGCTGCTTGACCGTCGGTTGAGGAGCCAGCGGCGACAGTGGGCACCACGGACTCAGCAACGAAACCGGCACCCCCCGCTACATCGGATTTGTCCCAGCTTAAGGGACATACCCCGGATTCCGGCAGACTGGGTAAGTCCGCGTCGTCGTCGGATTTCGGGAGAATACTCTCCTCATCCTCCGACTTCGCGGACTTACTCGGCCCGCCCTTGCCCCCCTGCTCAGCGATTTTCGAGGTGGTCGCCCTCCCCGACGCCACCGGTATCCCCGACTTACCCCCTTTTTTCTCCGCTTTGCGACCGGTTTGCACAGCGGTAGCCTTCCCGGTGTTCGTCTTTAAAAACTGCCGCGAACATACCCCTTTATCCTCTCCCGAGGTCGACCCATCAGCGGCCGTAGAAGAACGACTTCCGACGGAACGCGGCCCCGGGCGCTTCTTTGCACCGCCCCTAATTTCCTCAAAGCGCCTGTCCCCAGAGACAAACCTGGTCACACTTACACGACACGGATGCGGAAGTAAACACCAGGAGAAAACCGATGCCCACTGGGCGAATGTAGGCTGCCCTAAATTAGAGGGCTATAACCACTCAGAACCAGTGGTCAGCAGCAGTAGCAGCCAAACCCGTCAGCTATAGCAATAGCGCGGTGACGTAGCTCGTACGCTGTTTGTCAGCAAAGTGCTGACGTGGTCACTACCACCGCCCCAACGGACGGAACACTGTTCCCCGTATCGTGGACGAGTCGACCGGCACATCCCGTACTAGCAATAGGTCCTCCCTCACTATTCAACCTTAATTTTTTACTTAATTGGTATTTAACCGCTAAACGGTTTCGGCCGGCCAACAAGTCACGCCTGTCGCTTCTTCGCTGGTCTAACTGGCACCAATTGGTACAACCAAGGTCATTTAAATCGTTTTGCAGATGGTCCTGCCTCCCTCCGTAGGCGGGTTCCGATATTATTATTATTATTATTATTATTATTAGGCCTGAAAGCATTGCGACCTTTGTGTAGATTATTGTGCATGACCTTTCAGCCTAATTTTGTATGCGGAGGCTTTTGATGTTTCTAAGCACCTCTTCAGGCTTTTTACTCCATATCACATAGGGATTAACAGTCAAACCACCTAGATAGGAGAGTCTCTGCCTTGCCAGAGCGACGGTGACAATGTGAACCGGCGATTCATCCTTCAGCTCACAGAAACGACAAATTTGAGTATCGGATAGATTTAACTTACTTAGGTGATATCGTAGACCACAGTGCCCCGTATAGTAACCAATGAGAGTTCGTAGGTCCACTATGCTTACATTAATGAGTGTGACTGACAGTTTCGTTGCTGGATTATCAATATGGATTTCAATGCAGTCATCCACTAGCTTAGATGTAATTGTGTAGGATTGCAAGGCACGCAGGGCCGCCTGGCTGTCTCTCCGTAGGCACTCTCTGCCGCAAACTTCTATTGCATGGATTTCTGCCTGAAATATGGTGGGGTAGCATTCCATTGGTATAGATTTCTTGAAGTTCGGCCCGTAGATGCCGGCCAGCTCCTGTTCTTCCGTAAACGAATTTCGATCCTTCCGTGAACCAGAGCTCTGAGTAAGGGTCATTATAAGGATTCCCTGTTTCCCAGTGGGTTCTGTCCACAATGGACACTTCAAATGGCTTTTGCGCCATACATATATCATGACGTGTATAATAAGTGACTTATAAAGCATGATTTTCGTTTGCCGAAGACTTTTACTTGCCTCAGTACTAATTTCAAAGTAACATTATTGGTAAGAGTGATTCCTCCACTGGATTTCAAGGCGGACGTTGTTGCTTGTGTTAATGCTGGAATTTAATCTATTTAGAAGCACAGATATGTGTTTCTTCCATAATCCAAGCACTCTCTGGATATGGGTTGCCAGGTCACCGTTTTCGGGACCAAAAACATCTTCTTTGTCCCCCGTGACGTTAACCCCATGCACTCATAAAATGCGTCCTTCTCCTCATCGTCTTTTTCTCACGTCGGTGCATGGGTGCACACGAATGAAATGTCAATAAATTTAGATTTTATGCGGATAGCGGCGAAACGTTCGTCCACGTGCGTGAACGATAGTAATTGACGACGAAGTCTCTCTCCCACCACGAATCCGACGCAGAAACGCTTATTTGGTCACTACAGTAAATGTCATAATTTTGACTGTTTATTTCCTTGGCTCGCTCATCGCAATTCATGGATGACGGTGATGTTAGCCTTTGCCTTCACGAGAACTTGAATCACCTGGGCATCTAAACCAAATGATTGTCCTTTTAACGTTTGCATTGTCCTTTAAATGTTTGCATTGGTCTATTACATTGGTCTTTTCATTGTAGTGTGGTTTTACATGACGGGTTCCACGCTCGGTGCACAACCCGTTCAGCGGGGATGAAACAGCTCAAGAATATTTGATCCGAGTACATGTCAAACTGTCTAACCGGAGGGGCATTTCACATCATTCCGTACACCGCATCCTTCAAAGCAACAATTTCCGTTTGGAAGTCAATACTGCGATCATTCAGCTTAGACTTGTGGCTTACCTAGAGCTCAGTGCATTCATAAACCAGTTAACTATTTAGTCCACTGTTCCACATGAATAACTGAGATGGAGTTTGCTCACTTGTTAGTTCACAATAGTCTGTCCTGTCTGGGATAAAGGATAAGAGGGTAAGAATGATAAAAAGCCTATAGTCCATACCACGAGATCTGTTAACGATCGGCCCGCCGCTGATATCAACCAACACAACCGTAAACGAGACTAACCTATACATCTTTTACGATTGGTTGCTGATCTGATCTGAGCCCAAGTAGCGCGCTGGACGCCATTTTGATGCACATTTCTCGTAGAACCAATGAACCTGCTGATATATTTTACAGATCTTTTGGCTACTTCCTTAAGTTCTAGCAGTATATATAGTGTGTAACTGCCCATAGTTAGAATCCTAGTGTGTGCTAGAGCTGGGAATCTGCACAGGTAGTGCGCGACTGTTTCCTGCAAATGCTATTAAAAGGGATCCCCATTCTCTCAGCATGCACGCCAAGCGGCCAGTGACCTTTGATTGCGGCAGTGATCATACAAATTTCTTTCCTTGACCTATTTAGTAGGCCCTTACTTTCGTAATTCGGCCATGTTTGCTGGTTTATCTTGCAGGTGTCCGAGGAGTACCAGTTGGAGACTGCTAGCTCTTTAAATCTGCTACAAGTGTTTCATTTGATTGAAGTAAGTGGACGACTGATCTAGACCGCCCCATAGCCTCCAGTAGTGCCCTGCCTTTTGCAAGTTCGCCTGTGTGCTCGTTTCCCTCCATGTTCGTGTGAACCTAGTTTACAAAAACTTGACTGATTATTTCCAAGTTAAAGTTGAAAGGTGCAGATTAATCTTTGTCATAACTCAGCTCATTTGTTTCTTTTTGTAACTCCAACAGGAAGCAAAATTCCTAATTTATTACTTCCTCATTGTTTTTGCCTTCATTATTGCCTTGATTGTTTTAAACGGTTTTATTTAGCTTGACTTGACAGGTCATTGTGAATGAATTTTGTAATTAAATTTAAGTAACTTCCCGATAAGCTACAAGCTTGAAACTTGGAATCTAGGTCAGAAACCCGATGAAAATGCAATAATAAGATAAAAAACTCCGATAGGTGGCGTAAGGATCGAAATATTTCAAAATATCGTATTTGTGGTCCGATTGGGCTCATATTTGGAACACATAATACATACAGGAATAGAATGCGACCTATGAAAAAATTGCCCCTAGGTGGCGCAAAGATCGAAGTATTCAAAAAAATCGTATTTCTTTTCCGATTTGGCTCATATTTGGAACACATAATCGCTCAGACCATACCAGTGAGGTAGAAAGTATATTTATTGAAATAGGCGATGCTCGGACTAAGTGTTTTGTGGCTTGTGTATACAACCCCAATAGGTCAAATGACTTAACATGCTTATTTATTAAACTCTCTGAATATGCAATAAATTATGAACATGTCATCATCTGCGGTGATTTTAATATTGATATCCTTAATAATGATTCCCGCAGTAAAAACCTTTTAAGTAACTTTCAGGCAAATGATCTGTGCATTGTGAACACATTCGCGACCCGTTTTTCTCCAAATAGGAAGGCAAGTTTACTCGATTTAATATGTGTTAACGATGCCAATAACATAAATCATATTGACCAATTCCCCGTGGATGTTATTTCTGACCACGAAATGTTATTTTTATCGTATGATCTGAAATTCAACGTGAAAGAGCCCGACTTTGAATTGACCTATAGGAACTATAATGCTGTAAACCTAGATAAGCTAAGTAATGAGGCTGCTTTTCTTGACTGGAATTAATCCTTTTCCTTCTCTAAGTTAGACGAAAAGTTGGAATATTTTAATAGCCTTGTCAATCACCTTTTTAATAGATATGTTCCTCTAAAAACCGTTAAAATCCATAAAAAACCATGGTTCTCAAATGAAATTCTGAAGCTTTTAAGAAAACGTGAGAAAGCTTACAGAGAATGGAAGCAATTTCCATATGAAAACAAATGGGAAGCCTATCGTCTTTTGCGCAATCAAGCTACCTTATGTATCCGTAATGCTAAGGTGGCATATTTGAATAATAAATTTAATGCAAATTTGCCTCCAAAAATGCTATGGAAGAATCTTCGTACTGTTGGAGTAGCCAAAAAAGATAATATTCAATGCAAATTTGACCCTAATGTCATGAACTCACACTTCCTGAATGGTAATATAAGCGATACCAGTGTAAATTATAATGATGATCATAACACCAGTTATGAACACAGTAAGATGGGTAGTATAGGCAGAAGAACAAATATTGATATTGATGTTTTTGACTTCTCAGTTGTAACCGAAAGTGATGTCTTGGATGCTATATTTGACGTTAAGTCTAACGCCGTTGGAGTTGATGGCATCAGTATACAATTTATTAAACTTATACTTCCATTTGTTATAGCTTCACTAACACATATTTTTAACTTTTCAATTATGTCCGGTGGGTTTCCAAGTAAATGGAAAATAGCTAATGTTATCCCTATTCCTAAAGTTAAGTCTCCATGTTCTTCCAAAGAATTTAGACCAATAAGCCTGTTGCCAGCCTTGTCTAAGGTTTATGAGAAGCTATTAGCTAAGCAGATAATTGATTATATATATAAGAATGACTTACTATCTGAGGACCAGTCGGGATTCAGGAGAGGACATGGTTGCGCTACTGCCATGCTTAAGATTCTTGAAGACATACGCCCTGCCTATGACCGTAATGAGCTTACAGTACTGGTACTTTTAGATTTCTCACGAGCTTTTGACACAGTTGACTTCAGAATACTTCTTCATAAGCTGGAAATAAACTATAACTTCAGCTCTTATGCTATAAAGCTAATCCAAAACTACCTCACAGCTCGATTTCAGCAAGTTTAATGCGGTGATAATGTCTCAAACTTAAAGCTTATAACATCTGGTGTTCCACAAGGATCTATTTTAGGTCCAATATTGTTTACACTTTTTATTAACGACATAGTTCTTTGTTGCCAAAATGCCAAAATACATCTCTACGCGGACGACCCACAAATATACTTGTTACGCCCTATTGTGCTTACCGAAGACTTGTTCGTCAGGCTGAATGAAGACTTATCACGCATAGGAAATTGGGCTCACAGAAATAAGTTATATATGAATGCAAGGAAATCTAAGGCGTTAGCAATATCAAGCGCAACATGTGACTTGAACAGCCTTCCTGAAGTTATACTTAATGAAGACAAAATATTATTCCATGACGTGGTCACCAATTTAGGCTTCAGAATTAACTCTAAATTAACTTGTGTGGACCATGTTAACCTTATGGTCGGTAAAATATATAATACCCTTCGAAATTTGTACAGAACTGCCTATTTACTACCACGTGAAACAAAAATGAAGCTGGTCAAATCTCTTATAATTCCTCAAATTTCTTATGGGGAACTTATATACGGTAATCTTGATTCGTCTTCAAATAATAAATTGCAGCTTGCTTTAAACAATGCTGCCCGTTTCGTTTTTTCTAAAAAGAAATTTGACCATATCTCTTCATATGCCGTACAAATTCTCGGAAGTAATGTTAATAACTTCTTAAAACTTAGAAATCTATGCTTCTTGCATAAGCTACTTCATTCCAAAAATCCCTCTTACTTATTTGAAAAACTAAATTTGTGTCAGTCCACTCGGACCCTAAATCTATTGGTCCCTAAGTTTAAATATACAACATCCTCAAAACTGTTCTTTGTCAGTACAATCTGTCTATGGAACTCACTTCCCTCCAAAACAAAAACTATTAAAAGAGCAGGATGTTTCAAACTAGCAGCATTTTCTTTTCTTAACTCTTAAGTTACTCTAAATCTTTAAAGTTTTAAGTGAATGTTTGATAATATATACTATTGAAAATTTGTATGTATTTAACTTTTCTGTTTTTATATATGCTTTGTTATATCTTTAGATGAACAAAGTAAATTTCTTTTGTAACATTTAGGTATGTATAATTACTTAATCGGATTGATGTACTGCCTAAAAGACGTAAGTCTTCCTAGTACAAACACTTAATAATAAATAAATAAATAAATAAATAATACATACATGAATAGAAAGCAACCTATGAAAAGAAATCGCCGCTAGGTGGCGCAGCATTCGAGATATTCAACAAAATCGTATTTGTGCTCCGATTAGGCTCATATTTGGAACACATATTACATACAGAAATAGAAATCGCTTTATAGAAAAAAAAATCCCTGCTACGTGCGGCAAGGATCAAATATTAAAAATACTCGTATTTGTGGTCAGATTTGTCTCATATTTGGAACAAATATTACATTCAGTACGGTAGAAGTGACATCAAAATACTTTGGAGTTCGAGGAGGGACAAGCATACGTGGCGCCGAGTCGAGTAAAGTCTTTGGAAGGATTATGTATTGAGGACTTAGATTGTAACAAATTGTCAGGAAAGGGTCCTTGTAATAAAGAGTCACTAAATGAACTAAATAGAATAAGAAATAATAGGCAATTAAATAAAGTTAAACGGTTTTATTGAAAACAATACTTACATTAAGTAATAATAATATCAAAAGCTAGAAAATAATTAGGTAGGTCCTAGGTACTACTCATCACACTCCTCATCAATCTAGGGCGTTGATTATGCAATTAAAAAAAAGCGTTGAGCGCGTGATACGTTACCTTCATCACAACTATAGTCTTGACAATAACCGTAAACCATACGCTCAAAATGACAGTGCTGGATCTAACCAACAACCTCTTATCTTGCGTAGAAACAATTAAAACTCTTGCCTTTGTCAATATATCGGTCTTCGCCTTCCCTTTACCATTATTGCCTCCATAATTAGGATCTTTTTAGGAAAGCCATATCTCAGAATGTGCTTCAAGGAGGCCCTATTCGGTTGAAGAACGCCCTGACTCCGAATGTTTTTTCAATCACCTCAAACTGTTTGGAATTTATGCCCCAGCTATTTTTGAAAGCAATTCTGAGATAAGCCATTTTTTAATCAAATTCTCCAATATGGATGCAATGCAGGTATGCAAACCACCTAAAAAAAGCAAAGGGGTTCGGTTATATACCGATATAACCGCTTCGGAGATAGTAGCGGATTTACAAAGATATAAATACAAAAGAGCGGCCATCGTAGTATGGTGGCAGTGTGGTGGATTCAAGTTCCGCGCAAAGCAACATCGAAACCGTAGTGCTTTGGGAAATATTCCGAGTGTCTTTCTGTCATGAAAGTTAAAATTCATCTGCCTTTCAGATGCTGTTGGGAGTCGGCATAAAACATGTAGGTCAGGACCTTTCGCCAATTTGTAGGAAAAAATTTAAAGGGAAGCTCTTAAATCTACCGGGAGGTAGATCCCACCAAGTAATTTTTTTGTATACCTTTCATGACAATGAAATGGTATAATAAGCTTGGTCCGAAATCGAAAGATGACAGTCCTTAAATGATAAAAGATAGACCCATCAATAACTAGCTGAAATTATCAGGAGCTGAGTTTGTTTAGCCATGTCTGTCTGGCTATATAAGGAAATATTTTGGGCACCGGTGTCGCATATGCGTGAAAGGGTTAAATATACGGTCATATTGTACATGTATCACTTAACTTATATGAACTCAATACCACAATTCAGCTGTACAAATATAGAAACGAACAATTAAGCACAATTAAATTTGCCTTTGAAAAATAATCTGTGGAACAAATTTATGATAACTTATACAAGGAAATACATTTAGGCCGAACTTCTCTTCGAATTTGCGTCTTGCTCCCTTTTGAATTTCGCTACTTTATAATTTTAAATCCCAAAATTCTTTTACAAGTGCTATTGTTTCAAAGTTTTTAGTCAAAATTCAACAAGACTATGTCTGTATTAAAGGAAAAATTACCTTCTATTTTTGGTCCATTTATATAAAGGTAGTCCTTAAAATTTTTTTATCATCTTTTATTTTTAATTTTTTAGTATTGCCTACAAAAAGGCAATTGCAACTTTGATTAGTAATTTAAGTAATTCCTAACGCCGTCTTTGGAGTTGCTCGGACGTACTACGTCTATATCTATATTCGGCTTAGGTGACTGTAGAAAGATGTATGGGTGCTACTTATAAATCGGTGAAATATTATAGCTGTTCGATGTTCTTGATATTGGTGGAACGGGTGAGTTGGACAAAGAGGATGAATGTATTGAATGATTCTTGTTGGCGATTATTCTCATAAGTGGCGAGGCCGGATAGTGCAAAGCAATCGTTGCTGGTGAATATGTTTCACAATTGTTGAGGAAGTAAGTTCAACACAATTGATGATGTGGTGAATTTTCATTGCTGGTGAATGTGCATCATAACAAGAGAATTCCACCTAGTATGTCAGCTACTTAATTGGCACCGCTGAAAATTGTGGTGAAATTCGCATACGCCTGAAAGTCTAAAAGAATCGTGGTGAAAGTCGCGTACGCCTAAAAGTATGCAAGGACGTGCATTGAGTTGGGTTTTCAACGAGGTGGAATTCTACAACGCCTGCAACACTCAGGAGGCTAGCCATGAAAGTATGGCCTAATCTTCTAAATAGTTCGACTTGTGCGTTACGTAGCTCAAATTTTTATACTCAGTTGAGCAGAGCTCACAGAGTATATTAAGTTTGATTGGATAACGGTTGGTTGTACATATATAAAGGAATCGAGATAGATATAGACTTCCATATATCAAAATAATCAGGATCGAAAAAAAATTTGATTGAGCCATGTCCGTCCGTCCGTCCGTCCGTTAACACGATAACTTGAGTAAATTTTGAGGTATCTTGATGAAATTTGGTATGTAGGTTCCTGAGCACTCATCTCAGATCGCTATTTAAAATGAACGATATCGGACTATAACCACGCCCACTTTTTCGATATCGAAAATTTCGAAAAACCGAAAAAGTGCGATAATTCATTACAAAAGACAGATAAAGCGACGAAACTTGGTAGATGAGTTGAACTTATGACGCAAAATAGAAAATTAGTAAAATTTTGGACAATGGGCGTGGCACCGCCCACTTTTAAAAGAAGGTAATTTAAAACTTTTGCAAGCTGTAATTTGGCAGTCGTTGAAGATATCATGATGAAATTTGGCAGGAACGTTACTCCTATTACTATATGTACGCTTAATAAAAATTAGCAAAATCGGAGAAGGACCACGCCCACTTTTAAAAAAAAATTTTTTTAAAGTAAAATTTTAACAAAAAATTTAATATCTTTACAGTATATAAGTAAATTATGTCAAGATTCAACTCCAGTAATGATATGGTGCAACAAAATACAAAAATAAAAGAAAATTTCAAAATGGGCGTGGCTCCAGCCCTTTTTCATTTAATTTGTCTAGGATACTTTTAACGCCATAAGTCGAACAAAAATTAACCAATCCTTTTGAAATTTGGTAGGGGCATAGATTTTATGGCGTTAACTGTTTTCTGTGAAAATGGGCGAAATCGGTTGATGCCACGCCCAGTTTTTATACACAGTCGTCCGTCTGTCCTTCCGCATGGCCGTTAACACGATAACTTGAGCAAAAATCGATATATCTTTACTAAACTCAGTTCACGTACTTATCTGAACTCACTTTATCTTGGTATGAAAAATGAACGAAATCCGACTATGACCACGCCCACTTTTTCGATATCGAAAATTACGAAAAATGAAAAAATGCCATAATTCTATACCAAATACGAAAAAAGGGATGAAACATGGTAAGGTAATTGGATTGTTTTATTGACGCGAAATATAACTTTAGAAAAAACTTTATAAAATGGTTGTGACACCTACCATATTAAGTAGAAGAAAATGAAAAAGTTCTGCAGGGCGAAATAAAAAACCCTTAAAATCTTGGCAGGTATTACATATATAAATAAATTAGCGGTATCCAACAGATGATGTTCTGGGTCACCCTGGTCCACATTTTGGTCGATATCTGGAAAACGACTTTCACATATACAACTACCACCACTCCCTTTTAAAACTCTCATTAATACCTTTAATTTGATACCCATATCGTACAAACGCATTCTAGAGTCACCCCTGGTCCACCTTTATGGCGATATCTCGAAAAGGCGTCCACCTATAGAACTAAGGCCCACTCCCTCTTAAAATACTCATTAACACCTTTCGTTTGATACCCATATTGCACAAACGAATTCTAGAGTCACCCCTGGTCCACCTTTATGGCGATATCTCGAAAAGGCGTCCACCTATGAACTAAGCCCCACGCCCTTTTAAAATACTCATTAACACCTTTCATTTGATACCCATATCATACAAACAATTCTAGAGTCACCCCTGGTCCACCTTTATGGCGATATCTCGAAAAGGCGAACACCTATAGAAACGAAGGCACACTCCCTTTAAAATACTCATTAACACCTTTCATTTGATACCCATATCGTACAAACAAAGTCTAGAGTCACCCCTGGTCCACCTTTATTGCGATACCTCGAAAATGCGTCCACCTATAGAACTAAGGCCCACTCCCTCTTAAAATACTCATTAACATCCTTTCGTTTGATACCCATATTGCACAAACGAATTCTAGAGTCACCCCTGGCCCACCTTTATGGCGATATCTCGAAACGGCGTCCCACCTATAGAACTAAGGCCCACTCCCTTTTAAAATACTCATTAACACCTTTCGTTTGATGCCCATATTGTGCAAACAAATTCTAGGGTCACCCCTGGTCCACCTTTATGGCGATATCTCGAACGGCGTCCACCTATGGAACTAAGGATTACTCCCTTTTAAAATAGCTCATTAACACCTTTCATTTGATACCATATCGTACAAACGCATTCTAGAGTCACCCCTGGTCCACCTTTACGGCGATATCTCGAAAGGCGTCCATCTATAGAACTAAGGTCCACGCCTTTTAAAATACTCATTAATACCTTTCATTTGATACCCATATCGTACAAACGCATTCTAGAGTCAACCCTGATCCACCTTTATGGCTATATCCCTAAATGGCGTCCACCTATAGAACTATGGCCCACTCCCTCATAAAATACTACTCTTTTATGCCTTTCATTTGATACACATGTCATACAAACACATTCCAGGTTTCCCTCGGTTCATTTTCTACATGGTTATTTTCCCTTATGTTGTCACCATAGCTCTCAACTGAGTATGTAATGTTCGGTTACACAACTTAACCTTCCTTACTTGTCTTTTAATACGCATTAATCCTTCATTTGATACCCATTCGTACAAACTCTTCTAGAGTCACCCTATCCACCTTTATGGGCTATATCCCTAAATGGCGTCCACCTATAGAACTATGGCCCACTCCTCATAAACTACTCTTTTATGCCTTTCATTTGATACACGATTGTCATACCACACATTCAGGGTTTCCTCGTTCATTTTCTACATGGTTATTTCCCATTATGTTGTCACATAGCTCTCACTGAGATGTCTAGTTCGGTTACACCCGAACTTAACCTTCCTTACTTGTTTGAATCAAATATTGCACTGTCGCCGAGTTTTAAACTATATTTCATGTTTCAAGTCTCTAGATTTCCAGAAAGTTATTTAAAATCGATTGAAAGATTCCCAACTTAAAATAAGTTTTCCCAATATCTTGATCCATGAGCCACCTAGCGGAATTTTTTTGATAAAATATTGCATTGTCACCGGGTTCTGACTTACGGCCCAAGTTTCGTGTCTCTAGCTCATCGGGAAGTTACTCGAAAATCGATCGCAAGATTCCATCCGTTTTTTTTCAAGGATTTGCAGTTATCTTGACTAGCGCGCGATCTAGCGGAACTTTGTTTTCTATAAATGGTATTGTCAACAGGCCTCTAACTAAGTGCCAAGTTTCAAGTCTCTAGGTAACCGGGAAGTTAGTTAATAATGGATTGAAAGATTCCCAAATTAAAATTTGTTTTCTTACTATCTCCATCCGCGTGCCACCTAGCGAATTTTTTTTGATCAAATGTTGCATTGTCACCGGGTTCTGACCCACGGTCCAAGTTTCAAGTCTCTGGCTCACCGGCAAGTTACTCAAAAATCGATCGCAAGAAACCCCTCGTCTTTCAGGGATTTGTGGTTATCTCAATTAGCACGCCACTTAGCGGAACTTTGTTTTCTATAACTTGTATTGTCACCGGGTCTCAAAATATGTGCTAAGTTACAAGTCTCTAGGTAACCGGGATGTTAGGTTAGGTTAGGAAGTTAGTTAAAAATGGATTGAAAGATTCCCAAATTAAAATTCATTTTACTAATATGTCGATCCATGCGTCACCTAGCGGAATTTTTTTGATCAAGTGTTGCATTGTCACCGGGTTCTGACCCACGGCCCAAGTTTCACGTCTCTAGCTCACCGGCAAGTTACACAAATATCGATCGCAAGATTCCCCTCGTTTTTCAGGGATTTGTAGCTATCTCAATTAGCACGCAACCTAGCAGAACTTTGTTTTCTACAAATTGTATTGTCACCAGTTCTCGAACTATGTGCTAAGTTACAAGTCTCTAGGTAACCGAGAAGTTAGTTAAAAATGGATTGAAAGATTCCCAAATTAAAATTAATTTTCCTAATATCTCGATCCATGCGCCACCTAGCGGAATTTTTTTGATAAAATACTACATTGTCACCGGGTTCTGACCTACGGCTCAAGTTTCAAGTCTCTAGCTCACCGGGAAGTTACTCAAAATCGATCGCAAGATTACCCTCGTTTTTCAGGGATTTGTAGTTATCTCACCTAGCGTGCCACCTAGCGGCCATCTGTTTTCTATAAATTGTATTGTAACCAGGTCTCGCACTATGTGCTAAGTTACAAGTCTCTATGTGACCGGGAAGTTAGTTAAAAATGGATTGAAAGATTTCCAAATTAAAATTAATTTTCGTAATATCTCGATCCATGCGCCACCTAGCAGATTTTTTTGATAAAATATTGCATTTTCACTGATTTCTGACTCGCGGCTCAAGTTTCATATCTCCAGCTCACCGGGAAGTTACTCAAAAATCGATTGCAGGATTCCCCTCGTTTTTCAGGGATTTGTAGTTATCTCACTTAGCGCGCCACCTAGGGGAATTTTGTTTTCTGTAAAGTGTATTGTCACCAAGCCTCGAACTGTGTGCCAAGTTTCAAGAGTCTAGGTCACCGGGAAGTTAGTTAAAAATGCATTGAAAGATTCCCAAATAAAATTAAAATAATAAAAAAAAATTAATTTTCTTAATATCTCGATCCATGCGCCACGTAGCGAAATTTTTTTGATCAAATATTTATTTATAACTTCCCACTTAAAATCGACCGCAAGATTCTCTGCGTTTTTTCAGGGATTTTCAGGGATTTTCGTTTATCTCCATTCGTCCGCCACCTGGCGACATTTTGTTTTCCACGAATTGTAGTGCCATCGACTCGCAAACTAGGTGCTAAAATTCAATTCTCTGGATCACCGAGAAGTTAGTTAAAAGTCGATCGCAAAATTTCCATTTTAAAATAAATTTTCTGTATATCTCGATCCGTGCGCCACCTAACGGATTTTTTTCACTTGCATTGTAATGTCTCCAAGATCTGAACCATGTTCTAAGTATCAAGTGTCTAGCTCAACGGGAAGTTATCGAAAAAGCCTTTTCCGTGGGTCAAAAATTCGTATGGAAATGAGGGGACAAACATGAAAGCGACTTAATATAAAGGTATAATAAAAATAGCGAAATATTGCCAGCCGTCTTGCTATACAACGAAATAGATTTAGGCCGAACTTTTCTTCGAATTTGCGTCTTGCCCCCTTTTGATTTTTGCTCCAAACTGGTAGATTGGACTTATTTGTTTTATACCGATTCCAAACGGAAGCTGATGCAAGGAAGATGCATTTTAACTGAAAAGCTTTTCATGGTAGAAATACACACAAATAAACATTTTAAATGAAAATCGGTTCTGATGTATACATTCAGATAAGATTAAGTAACTTATAGCGAACAAGTAAGGAAGGCTAAGTTCGGGTGTAACCGAACATTACATACTCAGTTGAGAGCTATGGAGACAAAATAAGGGAAAATCTCCATGTAGGAAAATGAACCTAGGGTAACCCTGGAATGTGTTTGTATGACATGCGTATCAAATAGCAGGTATTAAAGAGTATTTTAAGAGGGAGTGGGCCATAGTTCTATAGGTGGACGCCTTTTCGGGATATCGTTATAAAGGTGGACCAGGGGTGACTCTAGAATGCGTTTGTACAATAAGGGTATCAAACGAAAGGTGTTAATGAGTGTTTTAAAAGGGAGTGGGCCTTAGTTCTATGGGTTGACGCCTTTTCGAGATATTGCCATAAAGGTGGACCAGGGGTGACTCTAGAATTTGGTTGTACGATATGGGTATCAAATGAAAGGTGTTAATGAGTATTTTAAAAGGGAGTGGGCCTTAGTTCTATAGGTGGACGCCTTTTCAGGATATCGTTATAAAGGTGGACCAGGGGTGACTCTAGAATTAGTTTGTACGATATGGGTACCAAATAAAAGGTGTTAATGAGTATTTTAAAAGGGAGTGGGCCTAAGTTCTATGGGTGGACGCCTTTTCGAGATATTGCCATAAAGGTGGACCAGGGGTGACTCTAGAATTAATTTGTACGATATGGGTATCAAATGAAAGGTGTTAATGAGTTTTTGAAAGTGGAAGTAGAAAGGCCAGAGTGGGTAGACGCTATATTGGAGGCTCTGAAAGCATCGCAAAAGCGGAGTGAAAGAGTTATCAAATGCTTCAAATGCGGGACGCCCGGTCACATTGCACGTCATTGCGATCTTGGTCCTAATAGTTCCAACAATGTGGGTGGCCGTAAACGCAAAGTTGGAGGAGATGAGAAAGAGCATGTCAGATGTAAAGAACGAAAACTCGCCCCAGCTATTGAATGTCCTGTGATATCTGTCTCGCAAATTGGAAGAAAATCGAGCAGTCTTGCCGTCGAAGGAAAGCTGGATGGCAAGGAACGTGTACTGACTGTAGATACGGGCGCATCTCATTCCTTAATCGATCTGACAAGGTCAACAGGATAGTAAAACCGTTACCTGGAGCAAGGTTGCGTACGGTCACTGGCGAGTATAACCAAGTCCAAGGAGAAGTGGTATGTGAAGTATTAATTGGAAAGGTCATGGGTATACACAAATTCATTGTGGCGGAGATTGTTGATGAAGTCATATTGGGAGTGGACTTCTTAGTTGACCGTGACATCAGGATCGATATGCGGAGAAAGATTATGCGCTATAAGAACCAGAATATACCACTTAACTTCAGTTTGGAAAAAGGGGTCAGCAGTAACCGAATACTGGTGGAGAAGAGTCGACAAAGGCCACGAAAGTCAAAGGTGAAAGTTGATGGAACGAATGAGCCAAACAAAGCTAAATCAAAGATACCTTCGAGAGAAACACTGGCATTAACAAACCCAAATGGACGCACTAAAACGACTGAAAGAATTTTCCAGAAAGTATGCAAGGGTGGTTTTAAGCCAGCGCGCACTTCTGTTGGGAAACATCGGAACGATACTGAGTATGTGAAGCCAATCCGTCAAGAACAAGCTCTACAAAGTAGTTCATTGGCCAAACAACAGAGTGCGAGGGAACGATCAAGGATAATGAGTAGTAAGATGAAACGCAGGTACGATGAGAACAATAATTCGGAAGGTTCCTTTGAGGGAAATTCGGTACTGCTATACAACCCTCACCGGCGAAAAGGTGATCCATCCTAATTTCGGTGCAGTTGGGAAGGCCCGTACAAAGTTGTGAAGAAGATCAGTGACACCATCTACCGCATACAAACCATTGGGAAACCACGGAGTAGGAGAGTGGTACATTTAGAGAAGATAGCAGCGTTTAGATCGAGAGATTTGTCTGATCGGGACGATCAGACTTAGGTGGAGGGCACTGTGACGAGTATGAGTGACACTAAGTGATACTCACATCCCTAGTTTGATGCTAAGTAAATGAAGTCACAACAACAATAAAGCAAGCAGTCACTTGTATCTGTCTCCTGGTTCTCAGCTACCCCTCCACCAATTTTCAGCCAAATATGTTCATCCGTTACTTCCTCTTCAATCACTCTTTATCTATTAAAAAAAAAGCGCATCAAAATCCGTTGCGTAATTTTAAGGGTTTACGCATTCAAAGGGAAATAGGGACAGAAAAAGCGACTTTGTTTTACACTATGTAGTGATGTGCATCCATACATACATACCTATAAACCTACGCCCGAAGTTAAATAACGCAGCGAATGCTATATATGTACGTATGTATGTGTCGCAACAAACCTCACTCAAAAGCAATTAGCGCGGACAGTTCACAGCGAACAAACACACATACGCATTTTTTGATAAAAATGTTACTTTTGTTTAAACAATTTAGCTGATATAAGAAAGGAATCAAGTATTTTTTTTGATGCAGATCGAAGGTAAATATTTCAAAGTTTTACTGAAAAGTAGAATTTTTAAAATCCATCCATCCGTTTATGAGTTATAGCTGTGTAAACAAAAATTTTATGATTTTTTACTACATTTTGGCAATTTGCCACGCCCCTATAATATATAACTTCAAATTATATTAACTGTGCCATCTCACGTAGCTAAGCTTTCAAATGCAAAAAACTGTTTTAAAATCGGGCATTCTGTTTGAAGTTATGTGCATACATGTCATTTAGCGACTTTATTTTATAAGATTTATAGAAGATACCACGAACAATATTGCTGCCAAGATTCGAAGGGCTTTTGATTTCGCCCTGCAGAACTTTTTCATTTTCTTCTACTTAATATGGTAGGTGTCACACACATTTTACAAAGTTTTTTTCTAAAGTTATATTTTGCGTCAATAAACCAATCCAATTACCATGTTTCATCCCGTTTTTCGTATTTGGTATAGAATTATGGCATTTTTTTCATTTTTCGTAATTTTCGATATCGAAAAAATGGGCGTGGTCATAGTCGGATTTCGGCCATTTTTATACCAATACAAAGTGAGTTCAGATAATTACGTGAACTAAATAAATGCTAATAAAGGCTACTTTGGACTAGGTAGGCAATGGAAAAGTAAAGTCCTCTCTCGGCGAACGAAAATCATACTCTACAAGTCACTTATCGTACCCTTCCTGCTATATGGGGCAGAAGCATGGACCATTACAACAGCAGATGAAGCGGCTTTGGGAGTGTTCGAGAGAAAAGTTCTTCGAAAGATTTATAGACCTCTACGCGTTGGCGATGGCGAGTACCGAAGAAGAATTAATGATGAGCTGTACGAGCTATACGCAGACATCAACATAGTCCAGTGAATTAAAACGCAGCGGCTGCGCTGGCTAGGCCATGTTATGCGAATGGAAGATGATGCTCCGGCAAAGTGAGTGTTTCTATCGGAACCCGCCTATGGAAGCAGAGGTAGAGGGCGGCCCCCACTCCGTTGGAAGGACCAGGTGGAAAACGATTTAAACTCCCTTGGTGTGACCAATTGGCGCCGGTTAGCGGAGCATAGGAGCGACTGGTGCGCCTTGCTGGACGGCTATAACCGTTTAGACGGTTAAGCGCCAATTAAGTAAGTAAGTTTAGTAAAGATATATCGATTTTTGCTCAAGTTATCGTGTTAAGGCCGAGCGGAAGGACAAACCGTCGACTGTGTATAAAAACTGGACGTGGCTTCAACCGATTTCGCCCTTTTTCACAGAAAACAATTATCGTCCTAGAATCTAAGCCCCTACCAAATTTCTCAAGAATTGGCAAATTTTTGTTCGACTTATGGAATTAAAAGTATCCTAGACAAATTAAATGAAAAGGGCCGAGCCACGCCCATTTTGAAATTTTCTTTTATTTTTGTATTTTGTTGCACCATATAAGTACTGGAGTTGAATATTGACAAAACTGACTTATATTCTGTAAAGATATTAAATTTTTTATTAAAATTTTACTTAAAAAATTTTTTTTAAAAGTGGGCGGGGTCGTTCTCAGATTTTGCTAATTTTTATTAAGAATGCATATAGTAAAAGGAGTAACGTTCCTACCAAATTTCATCATGATATCTTCAACGACTGCCAAATTACAGCTTGCAAAGCTTTTAAATTACCTTCTTTTAAAAGTGGGTAGTGCCAAGCCCATTGTCCAAAGTTTCACTAATTTTCTATTTTGCGTCATAAGTTCAAGTCACCTACCAAGCTTCATCGCTTTATCCGCCTTTGGTAAAGAATTATCGCACTTTTTCCGTTTTTCGAAATTTCCGATATCGAAAAAGTAGGCGTGGTTATAGTCCGATATCGTTCATTTTAAACAGCGATCTGAGATGAGTGCCCAGGAATCTACATACCAAATTTCATCAAAATACCTCGAAATTTACTCAAGTTATCGTGTTAACAGGCAGACGGACGGACGGACGGGCGGACATGGCTCAATCAAATTTTTTATCGATACTGATGATTTTGATATATGGAAGTCTATATCTATCTCGATTCCTTTATACCTTTACATCTAACCGCTCTGCTCAACTGAGTAAAAATTCACACAAAAAAATATTTTAAATGAAAATCGGTTCGGATGTATACATTCAGATAAGATTAAGTAACTTATAACGAAAAAACTAGTGAAATATTGCTAGATTTCTTGCTATACAAGGAAATATTTTTGGGCCACCGGTGTCGCATATGCGTGAACGGTCATTTTGTACACGTATCACTTATCCTATGTGAAGTTAATACCACACTTCAACTGTACAAATATAGATATGAACAAATAAGCACAATTATATTTTCCTTTGAAAAATAATAGAATATACGCACTAATTTCATTTTGCTGGAATAAACATAACAACCTTGAATTTGTTTTTTTTTGTAGAACAAAAGCTATTTGTTTAACTGACTTAGAATTTGTATTACGTTTTACGCATTAAACATTAAAAATTAAAAAGAAAACAAAAATAATTAGTGCTTTGGCGCTATTTATCTGCAAGTAGATTTAGGCCGAACTTCTCTTCGAATTTGCGTCTTGCCCCCTTTTGATTTTCACTACAAATTGGCAGATCGAATATATATGTTTTATGCCGATTCCAAACGGAAGCTGATGCAAGGGAGATACATTTTAAGTGAAAAGCTTTAGTAAAGTAGAAATATGCTTGGAGTGTATGCCAAATCACTGCCGAGGGCGACCGCGTTTGGACATGTTTTTTTTCCAATTGAAAAACGTGTTCCAAATTTTGGATGTTGCTTTTGTCGGCACTTGAACTCAGGACTTTCGGTGTGTTATGCGAAGCACGCTCCCACCACACCACGGCGGCCACTTTTTATCAATAAGTGGGTTGAGATTTTGGCAGGCACACGGTAAAAAGTTTGAGCCTATATGTGAAACATTTTGGACATATGATCAAACCAAATTTTGTTTAAATATAGATTATAAAGGTCTTCCTGAAAGTGAGTACATCCAACTGGGTTTCAATTTAAAACTGGAGAAGTCAGTCAGTAACTAGTGATCCACTTTTCTGGTTCGGAACTAGACCTAAATTGCCAAATAAGTACAAGTTCGGTGCTAACAAGATTTTACCCAGTTATAAAATCGACAGCTTTTTATTTTTCATATTTAATTTTAGAAATATGTTATCTACAAAGAAACTGCTACCAGATTTAATTAACTTCGGCTATGAGTATGATTTCTTTTCCCGAACTTTCCCACTGGCTTGGAGGTATCGATAAATGCTCTAATATCGTACTAGAAGCAGCATTTAGAATTTCGCATAACATGACCTAGCCAGCGCAGCAGACATCTGCGTATAGCTCGTACAGCTCATCATTAAATCTTCTTCGGTACTCTCCATCGCCAACGCGTAGAGGTCCATAAATCTTTCGAAGAACTTTTCTCTCGAACACTCCCAAAGCCACTTCATCTGCTGTTGTCATGGTCCATGCTTCTGCCCCATATAGCAGGACGGGTGCGATAAGTGACTTGTAGAGTACGATTTTCGTTCGCCGAGAGAGGACTTTACTTTTCAATTGCCTACCTAGTCCAAAGTAGCATTTATTGGCAAGATTGATTCTTCGCTGGATTTCAATGCTGATGTTGTTGCTAGTGTTGATGCTGGTTTTTGTTCTTGGTTTTAGCCGCGTTGAGGCGGGTGCGTATTTTGGCTGCAACGAGATAATGGTCCGAGTCGATGTTAGGTCCTCGGATCGTGCGCACATCTAAAACACTGGAGGCATGCCGTCCGTCTATCACAACGTGATCGATCTGATTGCGAGTATTTCGATCAGGAGACAGCCATGTAACTTGATGTATCTTTTTATGCATGAACCTCGTGCTGTATATGACCATGTTTCGAGCACCGGCAAAGTTAATCAGCCTCAGTCCGTTAGAAGGAGTTTCATTGTGTAGGCTGAACTTTCCGACTGTAGGGCCAAAAACACCTTCTTTGCCCACCCTGGCGTTAAAGTCACCAAGCACGACTTTTATATCGTGACGGGGGCAGCGCTCGTATGTGCGTTCTAATTGTTCATAAAAAGTGTCTTTCACCTCATCGTCTTTCTCCTCTGTCGGCGCATGGGCGCAGATGAATGATATATTAAAAAATTTTGCTTTTATCCGGATAGCGGCGAGACGTTCGACCACAGGTGTGAACGCCAGAACTTGGCGACAAAGTCTCTCTCCCCCACGAATCCGACGCCGAAACTGCGCTTAATCGTATGGCCACTCCAATAGATGTCACAATTTTTGATCTTCTTTCTTCCTTGCTTCGTCCAACGGTGATGTCAGATTTTGCTTTGACGAGGACATCAACCAGCCGGGCATCTGCACCAATCCCATTCAGGGAGCGAACGTTCCGGGTGCATGCTCTCAATTCATTGTCCTTCAAACGTTTGCCATGATCGTCATCAATAGAGAGTGTATTTATCCGAGGCTTGTTGTTATATTTCATTGGAGTATGGTTTTACGTGGCGGGTCCCAAGCCCAGCGCACAACCCGCTCAGCGGGGGTGAAAATATTACTTGGCACGTTTATTAAGCGAGCCGCTTGCTCCAAGACAGACGCCCGCTTGCAGCCGCACCTAGAGGTGTACAGACGCTGCCGATGAGATCTCCCCCGGCTAGCCCTTAAACCGATTATGTCAGAGTTGCCTAGCCAGGTTGTCACCTTCTCACATTAGCTCACCGCTAAACGGATGTTTAGCGGCTACCCAGAGGATACTTGGCCGCAAGCGACCGGCAGTAGAGAGCTGCTTAAACCGCATGCAAAAGAATCGCTCTGGCCATTCCCAGGTGAATGGCGGTCAGAAGCTTTCCCCCACTTTCGTGGACTTCTACACACGGCTCCACCCTCCAGAAGTGATTACAGGTTTGTATTTTTGGATTTTTTGCAACTTTTTTGGTTTTGTTTTAAAACAATTTTAATATCTTAAACTTATTGTTTATACAAGTTTTAAATTGAAATTGAATGAAGTTAAAAAAGAAAATTTTAAATTCAGATATTTTCAATTTAGTAGCGAAATGTTTCAAAAAGTGTTTAAACCGATTAATTGCTAAAAATTTAGGCTCCGATTTCTAACCGTGCACTTGCACCTGGAAATTAAAAAAAAATCAAGCTTCACCATTGTATATAAATAGCGCCCACAAAACTTTTATTGCTTTAGTTACTTTATACTTAACGAGCAGCGCAAAACATCAGGACTAAAATGAATTTCTACAATTATATCGCTGATCCTGGTTATCGTAATTAGCGGTCTTTTGACCGATATAAGTTCGCAAGATGACGATCATTGGGTATTTTATTTTATAAAGAAAATTATCGTTGCGGTGGCGCATTAGTCTCTATGAAAATAGTGATCACAGCTGCGGCATGCACGAACAAGTTATTGAAAATTTTCATGGAGGTTGCACGTAGTCCAACACCTTTTCGCCCTCCAACTCGCCAAGTGAAGGAGGTATATTATCAAACTTTTAATTTAGAATGCAGAAAAAGCAATAATGATATAGCTGGAATCGAACTGGAGGAACCCTTTCAAAATAATTTTTTGATGACGACAATAGCACTTTGCGAAAAGGAACTTTCGGTGGGCACACAGATGGAAATTAGAGAATGGACTTCCCAACCATCAGACCCAAATGATTTTATAATCGTAAAACATGACGTAACTATAGTAAAACCAGAGGAATGTAAAGATTACCCCGAAGGACAAAATATGTATTGTGCTAAAGGTGGCTTAGATTTTCGTAAAGGACACTCTGGAGCACCGGGCGTATGGAGGGGACAACTTTGTGCAGTCAGAATATATTTGGTGGAAGAAAAAAAAGAAGTAGCGAAACTTTATATAAATGTAGGTGACCCACACATTAAGAGATTCATAACAGACTTGATTAATAAGTGTTCTGTGAATTATTACTCTACCTCAGATTTATTTCATAAACGTCTCAGGACAGGTTAAAACATATTGAATTTAAACTAGTATAGAGCGTTGTTGAATAAAATACTGAAGGGAAGTTCCATGAGAAAGTGAACTTTGCTGCGAGAAAAATATATCATATAAAACTGGAGATAGTATGTACATACCTATACAAAAAAATAAATTTAACCTTTAAACAATCTTCAATTTCTTTTATTCTTTTTAATAAGGTTGAAATAGTATGTTCTATCATACGATTTGTTGTGTTTCTTGCTGGTATCGTTTGATGTACCTGTTGGTCCGTGTGTTATATTTGCGTTTGATGGTTTGGTACACTTTATAGGTGTTTCCGTTCTTTTGGTGTGCTTTCCGTTTGAACATTTTTGGTCATTTTTATAGCCTTATTCGTTCGTTTATGTTGCGTTGATTTTATGAGCTTAACGGCCGTAGGTAAAATAAAACACAATGTTTAAAATTGCATTGGTTTTTAATTTGTCGATATTTCGGCTTCAATCTGAAGCCAACTTCAGGACTGTTGGTAAACACAAATATATAAAAACGAATACTAATTTTGGATATATGGTCATTAAACATTATTTATGCAACTAGGTATACATAGAAACGAAACACAATTTGCACATGTGATAATGCTTGATCGACTAACCATATGTTAGAAAACAAAAGTAAAATAAACATCAAAAAGGTATACAATTTAAGGTACTGCAAGTGTAAACAAAAATATGCACAAAAAATATATAATAGGCATATGAACAATAGAACAAAAATATGTCGTCATCCAACATTAAGATTTGGTGATCTTAAATATGATGCTAGCGTAACAAATTCTGTACGCACTGTGAATTGTTGTTGTTGCTTAAGCAATAAAATGCAATATGGATATGGGGAAATTTGCCAAACTTTGGTTTTTTTGGAGAAAAAAAATTTTTTTTGAAAGATGGTATCACGCAAATATCTTTTTGTTAGGAACATTGAGGGGTAAATTGGAGCTATCGTGCATCGCCGTTACTCGTCTTACATAATGCCTCAAAAAGATATAGTCAAAAAGATCGAGCAAAATATATATAAATTGAGGTCGCAATGTTCAATATTCATTTATTCAACACTTCTGTACCGCTTATATCGAAATTTTAACAAAATATTGAGATATATGCAGCTGTTAGCTATGTAAAATTTTTTGATACACGAGACCCGGTTTTGTAGATATCGGTAAAAATATAAAACCGAATAACTCCAAATATTTTTACTGCAAAGTTTGCAACACATTTATTTTAACACCTTTCTACCGATTCTTTGAAACTTTAAAAACATATAGATATGGAACGAAGTATGTTTAGGTAAAAAAGTTTTAATACCCGAGATCTGGTTTTGGAGATATTGATAAAAAATATAAACCCGGAAAACCTTAATTTTTTTTTACTTATTTAAACACTTCTTAACCGATTATGTTGAAATTTTATCAGGATGTATATATCTATGTGGGACATATTTAGGTAACATTTTTTTGATACCTGAAAACCCGGTTTTAGTAATAGGAAACCGGGTAACCGTCAAATATTTCATACCCGTTTGTTAATTTTTTCTCTACACCACAGTAGTATACATCAATTGCCTCATCTTGGAACATTCACGCAAGGAAAGTTATTGATGTTTGCACATGGGGCAAATATACGAAATTTCGCCAAAAATTGGCAATCGTCAAAAAGTGTAAATTTTTTTTTATTTTTGTACCAAATTTGTGTTTCTTTTCATTTACTTTTAAAAAAAACCTGGTTAAAAAAAATTTTTTTTCTACACTTTGACGATTGCCAATTTTTGTCGGAAATTTCGTATATTTGTCCCCATGTACAAACATGAATAACTTTCCTTGCGTGAATATTCCAAGATGAGGCAATGGATGCTATACCACTCTGGTGTAGGGAAAAAATTAACAAACGGGTATGAAGTGATAAAAGTAAAATTGTAGCTGTGTCCACAAAAGAACATGCTCCTGAAAAAAATCTACGCAACCAATTGCTTCCACTTTTCTGCCTCTACCTTCGAAACTGAAAGGGGCACATCGAATTTGAAGCCCCTGGTATTTTTTGTCCCTGATAGGCTATTATAGTGCATAATCCAGATTTCTATACTCAGTTGCCTCAAAAAGCTATAAGCAAAAAACTGTCAATATTAAGAATGACAAAAAAAAGTATTGCCACTTTGATTGATGATAGTTTTGAGTATTGGAGGGGCACATTAATTTTGCTCATACTTTTAGAATCTCCGTCTCGAAAACAACATTAAGTTTAAATTCCATAGCGTTTCAGCGATGCCTCAAAATTTTATCGAAAAAATTAAAAAAAAATCAAGGGAATCGCTTGAAAAAGTATAAAAATCGATGTTTTTTCGTTTTCAAGTTCTGCAAAAACTTACTATCAACTGTCTTGATTTTTAAAATCATCAGATCGGATAGTCAAAAGGTCAAACTTAATGTCCTTGTACTTTTTTCTGGCCTTAAGTTTTTTACCCATGTGCAAAACACGAGTATCAAAAAAAGTAAAATTTTTGGGATTTGCCCATATGCGCATTGGTATCTCTCAATTTTAAAACTAATTCTCTTATCGTTAGGCGTGTTCATAATGTGGAACATTTCCGTGGTGAAGCGCTTATTATATTGCTTCTTTATTTCCAATATATGCAAACAATCTGGAAATCGGATAGAGGCCCGTAGCCTTACAATGGGCCGTTAGGGCCGTTTGATTTTCCGAAGTGTTGTTCCTAAGTTTAATGTTGGACTTGTGGCCGGAATTCCTTGTCTTTAATATTAATTTGGTTGCCCCCACATATACCTTCTCGCACAAGTGAGACCCGCCATCGTTTCATGGGATTCCAACGTTCCAACGTAATACGGATTTCTCATCTTTTGAAATTCGGTCCTTTGTATTGCTGAAAATATGCCTCAATGTATTGTTGGACTTGAACGCTATTTTTACCTTGTGTTTGGCATAAAAATTTCGGACCAGTTTATTTACCAATCTACTTGGAAACTCATTTTGCTCTAGAGTTTTTTTGATGATAGTAATGTTCCTCTTGTGATACATTCTGTCGCTTATTGTAAGTACCCGTCTTATAAAGCTTTTGGCGGTATTTAATATTGTACTTTTTCATGTTTTGAATAAAAGTTAATTAGTCTTCCCGAAGCTGTGGGTTTTCCGTACCAGTATATATATAATTTGCTCTTTCTCCTTAACATGTTTAAGTACGGTAGTTGACAATCTTTCTCCACCTCTATTGTAAATTTAATGCTTGTAGGCATTATTAATGTAGGCGTGGTTTGCTAGTGGCTTCCGTATCGAATCTTGTTAGTACACTTAAACACTTTAAATGAAAATATGTTCGAATGTATACATTCAGATAAAATTAAGTAACTTATAACGAAAAAACTAGTAAAATATTGACAACCTTCTTGCTATACAAGGAAATATTTTTGGGACACCGGTGTCCCATATACGTGAAAGGGTTAAAAATACGGTCATATAGTACACGTATCACTTAACCTATGTGAACTCGATACCACAATTCAACTGTACAAATATAGAAACGAACAATGAAGCACAATTAAATTTTTCTTTGAAAAATAATAGAATATACGCGCTAATTTCATTTCGTTAGAATAAACATAAGAACCTTGAATTTGTTGCTTTGGTAGATTAAAAAACTATTTGTTTAACTGATTGATAATTTGTATTACGCTTGACGCATCAACCCTAAAAAAAATTTAAAAATTAAAAAGAAAAAAATAATAATTAACGCTTGGCGCGAATTATCTACGAGAAGATTTCGGCCGAACTTCACTTCAAATTTGCGTCTTGCTCCCATTTGATTTTCCCTACAAATTATCAGACGGGACTTATGTATACATATGTTTTATACTGATGCCAAACGGAAGCTAATGCAAGGAGGATGCATTTTCACTGAAAAACTTTTCATAGTAGAAATACGCTTGGCGTGTATGCCAAATAACTGCCGAGGGTCGACCGCGCTTGGATATATTTTTTCCCAGTTAGGTTAATTTGAACCTGCCCATAAATAAAGACCTCACATAGACTGAATATGTTCATAGCGTTACCAGAATTTTTTTGACGACCAAACAGAAGAACCCCAATCAGATGCCAGGACATATGTTGTAGAATAGCTCCGTCCTATTGGCAAATAATAGCAGTTTTCTAGGACCCAGCTTAATTGCTGCCTCAAGATCTGGAAACTCTGCCACCCCTAAAAGCTGGAGCCTTAACCTGGCGAGCGCAGGACATGAACACAGAACGTGCTCAACCGTTTCTTTCCGCAACCACACTTCCTACACTTGGTGTTACTGACGAGGTCTAACTTATAAGCATGTGACGCCAGAAGGCAGTGTATAGTCAATATGCCCATCGTGAGCCTTAAGTCTTCTCACTTCAGAGATATAAGCCACTTTTTGAGTCTAATATCGTAGGCTTTGCACATGATCTTAGAAATTTTGCAGCCCCGCGCTTTTGTCCACGCCTTTCCTGCTTGCTGGATCATATGCAACTCCTATCTCCTTTTGATTTCTCCCAAATAGATTGGGACGTCTATCGTCGACTCAGCGAGTGTTCCTCTCTCCTTTGTCAACTCATCGGCCTTTTCGTTATCTTCTATCCCTTTATGACCGGGATCTAGTAAAGATGTATGGTCCGGCCTGAGAGAAGTTTCTCCAATGCTTCTTTGCATTCCAGAACACTTCTTGATGAAGTACTGTGTGAGATTATTTCCTTAATCGCGGCCTTATTATTATGAATTCATGAGCTTAACACCGGCTTATAATAATGGAATATTCAATTATTATATTTTTCTAAGAGAAACTGAAAAGAAAGAAAGAAACATTTACTGGCATATTGCGATGGTACCATTTCGAAAACCGCCACGTAATCATCATCAGGCAATTTCGTAATGTTATCAAAGGTTTCACCGAGATTCGATCAGCGATCACACGGTAAAACTGCGGTTGTCTTAACCACTAGGCTATCCTGCTTGTATTTGTTTCCTTGCTTAATTCAGTTTATCTCATTTCTACACTAACAACACAATTGAGACATTCTGTCTCTATTAATTTGTGTATTATGTAGATTTGTTGTCGTAAAGTTTCTGTTTCGTTGCGAATGAGAAGCTTTGTAAACTCGGGCTCAGTTTTACGTATTTATGTTTTATTTTGTTTTGTTGATTTTCCGACAGGGTGGATAAATGATGTATATTGGAACGATTTTCCGCCATCCCTTGTCAAATTTGGTTTTCAGACAAAACGGCAAATCGTTCCAATAGTTATACAATATTTATGTTTGTTTGTTTTAATGGTGTGTTCAATTTATACTTATTATTAAGAACTCACTAGCTTAACACCGGCTAATAATAATTGAATATTGAATTATTATGATTTCTTAGAGAAAAAAAGAGCATGACTATCAATATATAAATGGACGTGACTGCAGCTTAAGCATGCTTTTTTCTTCACTGCTATAATTTCTGCTTGAAAAACGCTACAGCAATTTGGCAGTCTGTAGGATCTACTTATTTCGAGGTCGAGACAGTTAACAGCAGACCCAATCCTCCATTATTTGGAACCATCGTATACACGTAAATAGCAGTCTCTTCGAAGCTCAGGCACGGGATCATATATTCCGTTTGCCTGATATTAGATGGCGCTATACTGCTGTGGCCATAAGGCCTGCACTCTAATTGCCCCGAGCTTTAAGCCTTGTTGCCGTTGCTAACGCGATATTTTTGGTCGTTAGTTCTGTAGGCGGGATATGTAGAATGGCATGCAATGCTGCTGTCGGGGTAGTTTTTAAGGCTCCCGTTATGCTAATCATTGATTCTCTGCATATCCTCTCAAGTTTTTTGATATACGTACTTTTTTGTGTGGCTGTCCACCAAACAAGAACCCCATTGTAAATTATGCGCTGACAATTGCCGTAAATACCCAATGAGAGAGTTTGGGTGATAGGGCCCACGTGCATCCTAACATCCTCTTGTATGCATAGAGTGCCGCGGAGGCTTTCTTCGCTCTCTCTCACATGGAGTTTGCACGACAACTTATTATCTAGTATAACTCCTAGATACTTTATGCTATTGTAGTGGTTAATAATTTAGCACAATTTTATTTAAGTGAAAAGAAATTTTATTTAATAACTCCTAAAATGATTTTATTATTTCTTTTTATATTTTACAACTCAATGAAAATTTTTGAAAGAAACATTTGAAAATAAATATTTAGAGAACTTGATAAATATTAACACAATTCAAAGTGAAACATGAGTTTAGTTGTATTAAAGTCAAAATAACAAGAACAATACAATAAAAGTAGCCTACAGCTATATTTTTCTTGCAGGGTTACCCCTCCAAGCTTAGGCATAGTCCAATTAGAGACCTTATACTTCCTAGTAAATAATACTATGTAGATCGGTTTCCGCGTTGGCGGTTAACCCGACTCTAGATGCCCAGGTATGTATGTACATCCCGAAAGTGCCAGATCCATCAGAAAGTTGAGTATTGTTATGCAACTGCCACTTATGATGACAGAAACGTCATCTGCATATGCCGTAAGTTTGACTGGTCCTCCGTCGAACCGCCTAAGACATTGGTTTATAACCAGCGTCCACAACATTTATGATATAACCCCACCCTGTGGCGTTCCTCTGTTTACATATTTCGTTGTCTCGTACAGATCCCATTGCGACGTGATCATGTTTGTAGCTAACCATGGAGCCGATCCAATTTGGGAAAGCTGGATGAACTTCAATCGAGTTTAGACTGTCCATGATTACTATTTTCGAGACATTGTTGAAAGCTACGGCGATGCCCAGAAAAACAACTAGGGCAAATTGCTGCTGTTCAAGGTCTTCTCTATATTCATAACCACCCTATGCAATGCATTATCGACTGACTTGGCTTTGGTGTAAGCATGTTGTGCTGAAGAGAATAATTCCTCGTTCATTTTTGATTTAATATACACATCTATTAATCTCTCTAGGTTTTTGAGTAGAAAATATGTGAAACTAATAAGCCTGTGGTCGTTCGGGGGCAGCTGACTGGCTTTTCCCACTTTCGTTATGAAGACTACTCGAGCCGTTCTCCAAGCTTGCGGGACGTGGTGCAGTTCTTTGCAACACTCAAAAATTATTCTTAGCCATTCTATAATCGTTCCACCGGCCGTCTGCAGAATAGCAGGAAATATCCCATCTGGGTCCGGCGATTTGAACATAGGAAACCTTTTTATTACCCATTCAATTTTGGTCGTTGTCACCAATCCTGGTACCTTTCGCTCCGTATTAGGACTGTAGACGAGGTTACGTAACTCTTCAGCATCGTCTCCTGATGGGAAGTGTGTGTTAAGTAGAACATCAAGGGAATCTTCACTACTGTGTGATCATCCCCGTCGTCCTTTTTTATCAGTCTCTCGACTGCATCTCCTTTAGATAGCAGTTTCCTCTGTCTCGCGGTTTCGCTGGAGCATTCTATGTAGAAACAGAAATTCTTCCATCAAACCCGTTGATTTCACGTTTATAAACCTCAACAGATCTCTGTGTTCGTTCCAGCACTCCTCGCTTTCCGCAACAAGCTCTGGTGTACGCAGTTGTCAGCACCTTTGATAAGAAGTTGTTGCAATCCTCCAACTCCTCTACGGTGACAACCATTGCACTAGGATTTCTAAAGGTTTTCCCCTTCTCTACCTTTTTAGGGGGATTCTGAAGCTGATATATGCATGGTCTGAGAATGAAGGCCTGTCAAGGACCCACCATTCATACCCCGATATATCACGTTCAGAACTAAATGTGATATCAAGGACATTGCTTGACGTAGGACCAGCATATGTAGGCACGCTACCCCTATTGGCCACCAGTGGACTACTCTGTACTATGTAACAAAAAAGGACTCACATATATCATTAATATCGTGCCCTCCCCATACGCTGAGATGCGCATTCGCATCCGTGCCTATGACAGCCGTTCTCTGCACCCTTCTTGATCCACCAGCCTTTTGAACTCCTCTGGTGGGACTTCCACGTCATGGGCCATATAGCAGGATGCCAGTATAAGGGTGGGTTTTTCTTTCCCTCTATTGCGACTACCGCTAGTTCTTCGGTGCTGAAGTTAGATATCATGCACAAGTATAGGTGTTTCTTTACGATGACTGCAGCTTTAGCCGTGATTTCCATCTTTGCGTAATAAACGCTGTATTCGCGAGCGCTGAGTCCAGAAACCTCTCCTCCATGGCTCATGGATCAGCGACACATCAAACGAACCCTCCTCAAGAGTCAGAGAGAGGTCGCTCGATGCCACTTTACTGTGTTGGAGGTTTATCTGTATGATTGTATTGAGCTGTTTTTCTCCCTCCAAATTATCTGCCACTGCGCTCACGCAATGCATTTTTCCGCTGTTTTCCGCGTCTTGAGGTCCGCTTCTCCCTCCCCATATCCGAAGCGTCATTGTTAGACTCGCAGCATCATCGAGCTGTTTGTCCACTTCCAATATCTCCGCCTCTACGTTTGTACCCTTGTTTTTTTATGCTACTTCACGCGCCCAACGCTTTTATTTAATTGTCTGATCAGCGCCCTAGATTGTTGAGGAGTGCGATGACTAGTACCTAGGACCTACCTAATTATTTTCTAGCTTTTAGTATTATTAATTAGCTTTTTTAATTATTATTTTATTCATTAAAATGTCAAATAAAACCTGTCAGTCACAACAAACACTCGACTTCATTACAAGGCTGTCAAACCGCAATTGTCAAACATAGTTGCGCAAAAAATTTCTTTTGTTTGACTTTTAGAAAGGGAACCACAAAAAATTGTTATGTAATGAATCGAATAGAGACAGATGTAGCATCAAAGTTGAATCCACCTGTTTGAAGTATGTGAAGACATAAAAAACGAATACTTGAAACAAATCTATGAATAGGCGAACAAAACCAAATTTTGGCTTGCTTCTACCTAAGTTTTGATTATTTGAAGAGAAGAAGCAGCCAGTGGCGTAAAAGAGTTGCCAGTTAATTGCTTAAGTCGTGCCAATGTCATAAAGATTGCAAGCTTGATGGGTTTGTCAAATGTCATTAAATGTATATGTATATGTACATTGGGTTTGGTCGATTTGTATGGACGAAAGTTAACCGATATCGCGCCATCGATTTTCGATAGGATTTGGGCTAGGAAAAAAAGTTCCACTACGCATACCCAAAAAATAATTTTCGAGGCTGCGAAAAAAAGTAGATTTTTTCGACCAAAATGCTTCTAAATCTCCATAAAAGAATTTTTTTTCAAAAAACTGCATTTACCAATTTTGCATTTGCCAATTGACACGAAAAAAAATACATAAAAAATGATTTGGAGCGTTGAAAATGAAAAAAAAATGCATAAAAAATCGATGAAATTTCGTAGGCTCGAAATTATTTTTTTGGGTATGCGTAGTGGAACTTTTTTCCTGAGCTCATATCCTATCGAAAAATCGATGGCGCGATATCGGTTAACAAATCGACCCAGCCCAAAAATTATCCATGTTATAAGAATTTTATATTTATTTCTTATTTTTTAAGTGAGGGTTTTGATATTAATTGCATGATTGCAATCTTGATAAAAGTAAAAGCCTGGGCGCTGTCACGGTCTCTACTTTAAAGAACTAGTGATGGCTCGATATTTCGCTATTGGTGATTGCATCGCCGCGTAATGATAAATCGCTAATAGCTATAGCTATTGCAATCCAAATATATCAGTGATTGGCTATTTTCCTTCATTCGATTCTTTTGAATGACAATCACCTCTGGCAGAATATCGCCAATAGCGATTGGCGATTTTCCTTCAGCATGAAATTCTAATACTAATAGCAGCGATGCAATCACCGATAGTGAGATATCGTTCATCAGTGCTCCTCTGTGTGCTTTACTTTCCGAAACAGCGAACAGAACAAAGCAAATTTGAGCAACAACTAGAATGACGACATTGTGAAGTCGGCTAGAAAAGCAGCCACGTGGTTTGGGTAATTTTACAGCCAAGCGAAAGATGAACTCAAAAATATCAACGCAATCTTAAATTTGAAGTTTTGCGATGAGTGTAGACGTCTATGGACCAAATTCGCAAACTTTAGCGTTCTGGATATTGAGGAGAATGACTTGATTGCTGCAGACACTCAAGCATCCGAATTTGACTTTCGGGATTTCACGTTACCTTCTCAATCCCAAATGCAAACTCTCACAACTCGACGGTATTGGAGGGAGTGCCACTACGCAAGTAAGTTTTATGTTATAACTTTTAAAGCTATTGATTACATACAAATGTGGTTATAGCCTAGAAAAATGTTCGAGAGCTAATACTCCTCCGAAAATGTCTGGAGACGTGGGAACCTCCAAAGTTGCTTTTATCAAAACTTATTAAGAAAGCCTAAAAAATTCTTACGGATCGCTCTGACACAAGCACGGTATCCATAGTAAATATGACAGAACACCTATATGCAATGGCGGCCTTCGACCGCTCTTAAGAAGAGTTCCCCAGCAGTGGGTTCAGCAACTTCTCGGATCAAATTATTTTCACGCAGGGTCACTTTTGTATAAGTGTGTAGTGTGCAAAAACCAAGTTATCGAAATTCCAACAAAAACATGACATTCTAAACTTGTTTACAAATTCCTTGATAGAAGTATATTTTAACACCCCTCCCAGCATTTTTGGACGTGTATTAGCTGTCGACTGCTGCTCTAGACTTTTTAAATGCGTATACCTATCTTTGAATTCATATTTCGTATGGTAGATCAAAATAAACGCGTTAGCACATAATTTGGCAGAGTTGCAATTCGAAGAAGAGGACGATGATACATCAGTTTTAGCAGTAAGGAACTACCAGCACACGCATGCAAATACTGCGGCATTCACGATCCTGGAACCGTAGCTATGTGCAATAATTGCAAAAAATGGTTTTGTAATGGGCGTGGAAGCACATCTGAATGTCCACTGGAGAAACAGTACCAGAATGTTACTCGTGTGGCGTACGTAATGTATTTGTATTAGGATTCATTCCAGCACAGGCTGATTCTGTTGTAGTGTTGTTATGCCTGGTAAGCTGAAAATGGAGTAAATAATAAAAAGTGTATCTATTTAAACAAATAAATTTAAATTTTAGTGAACCATGTGCAACGCAAAACTCTTTGAAATATAAGAATTGGGATCAAGAACAATGGAAGCCAATTATAACTGATAGTTCGTTTTTGCCGTGGTTGGCTAAGGTGCCTACCGAGCAAGAGCAGTTGCGTGCACGACAAATATCAGCAGGACAAATAAACAAATTGGAGATATTATGGCAGGAAAATATTGATACATTTCAGGATTTTCAGAAGCCAGGTATAGATACTGAACCATCACAAGTGCTATTGCGTTATGAAGATGGTTATCAAATACGAGAAAGTTTTTGGTCCACTTGTGTGCCTAGAAGCAGAATACGATAAAAAGTTAAAGGGATCGCAAACACAGGAGGGTATAGAAGTAAGATGGGATTCGGACATGAAACTAATGCATGGCGATGAACTGAGGCTACCATATGTGGGCGAGCTCATAAGGCATGGAGCGAAATTGGGCATGTCATAAAAGTGTCAGATAATTATGGCGAAGATATGGGCTTGAAGCTTAAATTATCAGCTGGAGCACCTGTTAAATGTAATTCTAAGTTTGATGTTTATTTATTTGGAAGTGCACATCTTTTGATCGCATGAGCAGAGCTTTAAAGTTATTTGCTATGGATCGTAGTTCCATTTCTAATTACATTATCCTCCTTGATATTTTTTGCCGATTAGGTAATTCATACGCAGGGCTTAGCACTTTTACAAACGTACGAAACCCTCTGTCTTCAACTATGGGCATGGCTTCGTCAATTTCAATTTAAATAAAATTTTCGTCAATTTAAATCACTGTGGCTTGTTTAGTACGAAATATTACATTTTACAAATATATCAGTTATTGGCGATTTTCCTTTATCCGATTCTTTTGAATGACAATCACATCTGGCAGCATTTTGCCAATAGCGATATTTCTTCATGAAGAATGAAAATCACCTCTGGCAGCACTCGATTGTTTTTATTTTTAGCTAGCTTGCTCTTTCAGGCGACGTTATTTTGAATTGATATTTTTATAAACGACGTTTTGATCTCGTTGACTGCGAAAATTTGTTTTATTAATTATTAAAAATCCGTTTTAATACTGAGTGAAAGATGACAGCAAAACTATAGTAATAAAAGAAGTGAAATATGGCAATTTTATGAGCCCATAAATGAAGCGCATGCAAAATGTAATATTTGCAAAAAAAATATTTCGTACAAAACATCCCATAGTAATTTAAAAAAACACATGCAAAGCCGTCATCCAACTGTCGAACTGCCAATGGCAGCGGTAATGCAAAGGCACCCTCAGCCGTCCTTACAGCCAGAAATTCAGCTGGAAACAGTTACGAAGCAGTTGTAAAACATGGTAAACTCCTTTATTTAGAAAATAGAATCTGAGTTGAGACCATTTAACATCTTTTCAGGACCCACTTTGCATCAAACAAAATAACGTCGTCTCTAAATAATATAAAGATTTCTGCAAAGGCCAAAAAGGAAATTGACGAAGCCATGCCCATGATTTTCATAAGCGATTTGCAGCCGTTCAGCATAGTTGAAGACAGAGGATTTCGTAAGTTTATAAAAGCGTAAACCCTGCGTATGAATTACCTAGACGGAAAGTAATATCAAGGACGATAATTCCTGCACTGTACGAAGAATGCTTACAAAAATGAAATTTAAAGTTAAGAGTGGTTTAAAGTTCTGTGTTACAACTGATTGTTGGACGTCTCGTAATACAGTTAGTTATATTGCCATCAGCGCTCACTTTGTAGATGACAATTTTGAGCTGACCAACATATTGCTCGATTGCTGCCCAATGTATGATGCACATACATCGAAAAATTTAGCTGATCAAATTCGCAAGGTTACGACTGAATGGGGCGTGTTTGATAAAATCATACTCAGTGTGTCTGATAACGCAAACAACATAAAAAGTGCTTTGCAAAATGAGCTCAAGCTTCGTCATCTAGGTTGTTTTGCACACACTTTAAATTTAATAGTTAAAAGCAGTTTAAGTGGTGAGGCTATTAGTTCAGTTTTACAAAAAGTAAAGATAATTGTCACACACTTTAGGAAAAGCACCTCAACAAATGAAAAGTTTACGACCTTTCAACGTAATGCCAGTACAGAACCATTAAGACTTATTCAAAGTGTGGATACGAGATGGAACTCTGTATTTTATATGGTTGAACGATTCATCAAAGTCGAAGATGCTGTTAAAAGCACCCGTCGCTCTTATTGATAAGGAGTTACCTCGCATTAGTCCTGATGAATGGTCGATGCTAAGAGATTTGGTTGCCGTATTGAGACCTTTTGAGCAAGCAACTAATGAAATAAGTGGTCAATACTATTGCACTGGATCAATGGTAATCCCAATTGTAAACGGCCTAAAAAGTTTATATAATAAGTGGGCAAAAAGTAATAGTTTCGTAATTCAGATAAAAGAAGTAGCCTACAATTTATTAACAGAGATAAACACACGTCTAGCGAATTTGGAAAAAAGCAAAACTCTTGGCTTGGCATCATTTTTAGATCCTAGGTTCAAAAATTTTGCGTTCTCTGATACTCAACCTCAGAATTTTATAAAAACCAGATCATTGCAGAATTAAGCACTGTTGCTCAGGAAACCCAAGTAGTTGATCTATTTGATGCTGATACATCGGAATATTCCATATGGAGCTGCTTGGACTCCAACATTGCTTCAAAGAGACCGCAAGGCACAACTCATTCAAGAGCAATTATCGAAGTGCAGAGGTATATAGAAGAAACTGTAATTGCACGAAAAGCTGATCCTTTTTTATGGTGGCAGAAAAACAATTACAAGTATCCCAATCTATCTCCTATAGCTCGCGAAAAGTTGGGGTGTTTAGGAACATCGGTTCCCTGTGAAAGACTTTTTTCTCAAGCCGGCCTTATTTTAAGCGAGAGAAGAATGCGCTTAGATGATGAAAAGGCTAAAATGCTTATCTTTTTAAACGCCAATCATAAAATATAAAATTCGTTATATTTTGATTTTATATTTAAGTATTTATAATAAAATAATTAATATTTGTCAAAATACTAAACAAGCAATATAAGTTAATTTTAAAACTTTAATTTCATGAAATGTATAAAAGAAATGGAATGACTGAATTTTTTTGTTTTAATTACACTATGTGACGCCAAATAGACATAGGGTCTTTAGACTTGGCCTAAGATTGGTTGCCTGTATTATTCATAAGTTCATACTTCTAGGCAGTAGCCGTTAACAGTTTTATAAAATTTGTGTTTTTGATGGTAAAATAAAAGAATTATAGAAACATATATCACTCGTCTTATTGTAAACAGATTAACTCAAAATTTAAGGTTTTTGGGAGAATGCAATTCAAGATTTGTCATATGGTTTGTATATGGTTGAATTCTCCGGCAAATTTCTAGGGCACTGCAGTGGGTGGCTAATTTTCTGCTAAAGAATATTTTTATAATAGTTTGAAGAATTTGCTATATTTTTCCTCTGTATTTTTCATTAAAAATTGATTCACTTTACTGTACAAATTTATGCAGCCCAAATACAACTTTCAGAATAAATTCATACGGAGTATTTCTGAATACATCGGTGTAGTATAATATAGTAAACAAATCATGTTTTATGGTGTTACATATACAGATTTATTTCGGGTTGATTCATCTTACATTTAAAATCAAAGCATTTTCAATTAACAAAATTTATAAAACAAAGATGCATATACATTTATTTCAGCTAGTTTCATCTCATTGAGTGTAATACGAGTCTGAACATATTGTCGTCAGCCAGTTAATAATATATATCATAACATCTCAGAAAATTAGAATTTCACATTACATTAGTTTACAATTAAAGGTACATACTTTTTTCTTTTATTCCAATTTTGGTTCATATATTCTAATAAAATTTAATTTAGTATAAATTAATGTATGACATTCAATCTACTCTGGTAAAAAGACTTAAACATTCATTTTTATATACAAGTATACAAATAATTGCAGATTCGCTTATTAAAGATAATTAAAGCGATCGCCATAGCTGTAAAAAATAGCCATAGCTGTAAAAATAGCCATACCTTATATTCACTGATAGCTCAAAATCGCTCTTCTGTATGGAATCGCTTGTTGAATAAGCGATCGCTATAGCTAAGAAAAATATCCGATATTCAAAAATAGCCATATCTATTTTCACTGATAGCTTAAAATCGTCATATCGTTCATCACTAACTCCTCATACAAATGCCCGCCACAAAATCTGTAAGCAATCATAATAAAGACCGATGAACGTTAAAATATTGTCACGAACATTATCATTACTAAGCGATACCTCCCATCACTAAGCCGATACCAAGCAGCCACTCGTATGTAACGTAAACAAATCAATGATCATGTACACACATGCATACAAGGCAGCAGAGAGATACTCACAAACGTATGTCATCATCAGCCGAAGTAGTACTCACATATACACACGCATATGGACACAAACTACAAGTATATAGCTGGTAACAAAGCATGAAGTTCATGAAATTACTAAACCTTAGGAGAAATGGTGTGAACGAGGAAACCGAGAGTATAAAAGCAGCGCAAGCTGAGGCACAACTAATCAGTTTGATTTAAAGACGCAATTAGTTGTGAAGTAAGAGTTATTGTGAACTACTGTCAAGTAGTCTAATAAAGACAAATTTCATTATTGAATATTGGAATTATTTATTCAACAGTTTAGCGATTCGAACGTTAGCAGAAGGTTTGAAATAAGCGGCATTTCACTAAATTCGCTACAATATCATAATTGTACTGTACTATTGTGCCTTAACCCTCCGATAGCGGTGAATAAATTCAACACATCTTAGCGCTGTCGACTGGGCAGACGAAATTTGTTATTACCCAGAAATACGTTTGGATTTTTATTGATAAATCGATTTCCGAATTATTATAAGACGGCCTCTAAACTTGAAAACTCACTAAAGCTTTTCATGATCGGGTGGGTAGCAGTAAAGTTATTCACGAAATAAAGCCTTCTAGTCTGGCCAGCGCACAATCTACCGGAGGGTTAAAACCATGCTCTCTCTTAGAGTGAAATTCTGCAATGTAAGGCAAGATACAAAATTAACCAAATTTGGTTTAGTAGGGCTGATATTTGGTACCATAGGGTTTTGGCATACTCGTGGCACGAGTATCTCCTTTCTTTGACATTCATTGTGATCTGGTTAACTTGGAACCTAAAAAATTCCTGACGTTTGCTGAAGCGACCTGTTGGTTTGAGTAGGGGAGAGATCCAGGTGGTATCACAACGGGACCTTTATGGGCTCAAGTGCTCGCACCGGTAGCTACTCTAACCTAACCTAACTTACTCGTGGCACTATTTTTGTCAGTAGATATCTACGAAAACGGTTGAGACAATAGAAATGAAGTTTAATTCTACGTTTAAACATTTGGTACAATGGACGTCTTCATTCTAATACATATCTCCAGAACCTCTTTAGATAACGTTTATGAGTGACAACTAGTGGATTTTTCTGTATGTTTCGATAAAAGTGCGTAGAATGATGAGTCGCTTAGTCGTCTGGGCCTGAAAAAATTCTAAATACGTCACTCTTTCATTAACAACCTTCCACTTTCTCAAACAGCAAGACAAAGTCTGCAATTCAATAAAAATAAAAATTATTGAAAATTTTTTCAAGAGGTACAAAACCAATTATATTAAAAACATTGAATTGCGATTACAGATTTACAAATTTTCGGAGAATTTTTTAAATAAATGCGCTCTTTTGGAACCAAAATGAGCGAAAGATTGTTCTACCGGGGCCCGTAGATGCAAGTCAGAAAAATAAGTACGAAATGACATCGGAGTTTTTAATGAATCATTTTTTGAGTCATATTGTAGCCGTCCATATTTCCAAATTTAATAGATTATTACTTATATTTAAACAGGTGCCAACCTTTTAAAAACTCATTTGAGTCGACTAAGAATGTTTCGTATTACCCAAAACATATTGTTACGAATATTAGCAACACTAAAGGGGTACTGTCATCTCTAGCCGATACGGAGTGACATGTATGCACGTCCATAAATCAATCATTATGTATCTACATAAATGAATCAATCATTATGTCTACACATATGTACGTACACGCAGCGAGAGAAGAGATGCACAAACACATACAGGGCCATTTTCCATTATTCAATATTGGAGTTATTTATTCAACAGTTTAGGGATCCGAACGTTAGCAGAATATTGCAAATAAGGGGAATTGCAGTAAATTCGTTACAATTGGTGTCAGAAGAGGAATTGTTGAATAAATTCCGAAGATTACGAATACAACTTGGACATGGCAAAGTGGAGTGAATTGAAGATCTAGCAACTGAAGAAGGAGTTGCACAGCAGTGGATTGAATACAACCGGCAATAAACTCGAACTTCAGGCACGACTACGAGAGGCAATGGAATTAGAGGGAATTCACGTGGAAGAGTATGTCTTTCATCTTGATGGCGAGGAGACAACAAAAATGAAGAGAAAAACGAAACATCGCAGGCAGTTACCAGCACAGACTTGAACATGATATTGGCTGCAATAACTGCACAAAACATCGACAGTAACATCAAATGTCGTCGCAAATGTCATCTCAACTGGAAGAACACAAGACATATATGGCATCACAATTGGAAATACAGGAGGCACGCATTTCAGAAATGTCGACACAGATTACATCCAAGATGGAAACTCAACTGGAAGAACAGCAGACATATATGACATCTCAGTTGGCTGAACAGTTGAAAGCACAAGAGGCTCGCATATCCTCGCAGCTGGAGGCGCATGAGATAAGGGTATCATCGAAGCTGGAGACACAAGATACAAAATTTTACAACTCGAGGACAAAATCGATGCCGATATTGAAACATTGAGAGGTCGTATACAGGAGCTGCAACTAAATCGCCAGCTGTTTCAGCAAGCAATCTGAAGGTAAAAACTCCATCTTTGACGGCTCTGTTCCTTTCCAGGTGTTTAAGATTCAGTTTGAGAGGACCGCAGCAGTGAACAACTGGAATGCTGAAGATAAAGTTGCTTCACTGTTCATGGCATTGAAAAGGCCTGCAGTTGAGATTTTACAAACCATTCCAGAGGGCGAGCGGAACTGTTATGAATCATTGATGGGTTCTCTAGAGAACGATACGGAACTGAGCATAGGAGACAGATATACCAAATGGAGTTACTGAACCGCTTCCAAAGGCCTGGTGAAACATTGCAATAGTTTGCGTCGGATGTTGAAAGGCTGGCACATTTAGCAAATGCGGACGCATCCGTGGAACACACTGAAAGGGTAAAGATTCAGAGCTTTATAAATGGCATACGGGACGTCGAAACAAAACGTACTACATACGCAAACCCAAAGCCAACATTCGCAGAAACGGTAGCACATGCTCTAATTCAGGAAACAGCGTCGCTTCTGTGTAAGCTAGTTTTCAAAGCACGCCGTGTGGAAGTAGAAAGGCCAGAGTGGGTAGACGCAATATTGGAGGCGCTGAAAGGATCGCAAAAGCAGAGTGAAAGAGTTATCAAATGTTTCAAATGCGGAAAGCCCGGCCTAATTGCACGTCATTACGATCTTGATCCTAGTGGTTTCAACAGCATGGGTGGTCTTAATAACAAAGATGGAAGGGATGAGCAAGAGCGATTAAGATGTAGAGCTAGCTCCAGCTATTGAATGTCCTGTGATATCTGTGTCGCAAATTGGTAGAAAATCGAGCAGTCTTGCCGTCAAGAGGAAAGCTGGAGGGCAAGAAGCGTGTACTGACTGTAGATGCGGGCGCATTTCACTCCTTAATCCGATCTGATTTGGTCAATAGGAGAGCAAGGTTGCGTACGGTCACAGGCGAGTATAACAAAGTCCAGGGAGAAGTGATATGTGAAGTCTTAATTAGGAAGGTCACGGTTCTACACAAATTCATTGTGGCAGAGATTGTTGATGAAGTCATATTGGGAGTGGACTTCTTGGTTGACCATGACATCAAGATGGATATGCAGAGAAGGGTGATGTGTTATGAGAACCAGGATGTGCCGCTTAACTTCAGTTGGAAAAAGGGTTCAGCAGTAAGCGAGTGCTGGTGGAGGAGATTCGACAGAGACCACGAAAGTCAAGGAAAGTAGATCGAACAAAGGTTGATGGAACAAATGGACCAAACAAATCAAAACCGATGGTACCTGTGAGAGAAACACTGGCATTGAAAAGCTCTAACGGGACGCACTAAAACGAGGGAAAGAATTTCGCAGAAAGAATGCAAGGGTGGTTTCAAGCCAGGGCACACTACTGTCGTGGAGCGTCGGAATGATACTGATTATGCAAAGCAAATCCGTCAAGCGCAAGCTTTACGAAGTAGTTCATTGGCCAAACAACAGAGTGTGAGGGAACGAACCAGGGTAATGAGTAGTACGATGAAACACAGGTACGACGAGAACAAGAATTCGGAAGGTTTCTTGAAGGGAGATTTGGTACTGCTATACAACCCTCACCGGCGTAAAGGTGTTCCATCCAAATATCGGTGCAGTTGGGAAGGCCCGTACAAAGTTGTGAAGAAGATCAGTGATACCATCTACCGCATACAAACAATTGGGAAACCACGAAGTAGAAGAGTGGTACAATTGGAGAGGCTGGCGTAGCGAGAGTTTTCGATCGCGAGAGACTTAGGTAGAGGGCAGTGTTACGAATATTAGCAACACTAAAGGGGTACTGTCATCTCTAAGCATGCATGACTTGTATGCACGTCCATAAATCAATAATTATGTATCTACATAAACGAATCAATCATTATGTCTACACATATGTACGTACACGCAGCGGAGAAGAGATGCACAAACACATACAGATATCTTATCTGAGATGCTCCCAAAAGTATGCAATTGTAATTGTGGAAGTGTCGCTCACAAATACACGGGCATATGAGAAGCTATACACGTGCATCTGTAGTTATAATTATATGGCAGTAACTAAGTAAATTCTGGAAGCGCCTAGAAGATGCAACGAGGAAATCACAGAGTATAAAAGCACCAACGGTAGAGGCGCGAGAGTCAGTTTTGATTAAGACGCTATCTGGCGAGCAATAGTAGTGTTATTTATTGTGAAGTACTTTAATAAAGGCCTTTTTTCCATTATTAAATATTGGAGTTATTCATTCAACAGTTAGTGATTCGAACGTTAGCAGAAGATTGAAAATAAGGAGAATTGCAGTAAATTCGTTACAATATTAAACAAAGTAATAGTGAACTTGACAGTTCTCTATATTCTGTAGAAGTGCTTGCGAAAACAAGACAGATGGACAGACGGACATGGCCAAATACACTCAAATAGTCATCCTGATCAATTCGGTATGCTTATTGGCAGGTTTATCTCTTCTCTTTTAAGGACTTATGAGATTCGTGACAAACTTAATATACCATTTAACTTTTATGAAATGAAATTTTTGTTCCTCATTAAAATTTGACAGTGGCTATGTTAAAATTTTAATATCAAAAGTTCAACAAAATTATGTCTTTGTTAAAAGAAACATTTTTCGTTTCTTCCATTTATATAAAGAAAGTACTTAACAATTTTTTATCTTCTTTGTATTTTCTCCTTTTTTTTGCATTGTCATGGCGACCTGAACTATGTGTCAGGTTTCATGTTTCCAGCATAATGGTTAGTCGATCGCAGGTTTCAGGAATTCTAAAAAAACTTTTTAATACTTCTGTATATCTCGTTCCCTGTCCTATATAGAAAATTCTTTTATCCTAAATACTATAATCTAAAACAGCCCTAAATTTCGTTAAAATTTTCAGGGCTCTGGGTTATCGGAATGATTCTTGAAAAAGGAAAGCAAAGTTTTCAAGTTTGGACGATTTTTTTTAATTTTCACGATCCCTGAACCATCCAGAGAAAATTTTTCCCTGATGTTGCAATGTCATGGGGCTGTGAAGCATGTTCTTAGTTTCAAGAGTCTCGCTCTACTGAAAGTGAATAGTGGTTGCAGGATTCATGTTGTAAATGGACTTTCTGCATATTTCGATCCCTACACAATATAAAAAAATATTATTTCTAAATATTACCTTATAAATCCCAAATTTTTATTCAAAGTTTCAAATCTCGGAAAACATTTAAAACTCGAAAGTAAAATGTCCAAGTTCGGATGTTTTTTTTAGAATTTTCACAATCCCTTGCCCACCTCAAGTTTTTCCCCACATGTTAAATTGTCATCAAGATCCGATGTCAGACTTTTTCCCTCCGGGGAGTTACTCAAGAATGGATTGTAGGATTCTCCAATTTTGTATGGAAATTGGCGGAAATAAATCAAACGAAACGAATATAAAGGAAGCCATCAATTACAGGGCGAACAGACTACCTGATTCCCTATCTGCGCTTCGAGGGAGCGTTTAAAGCGACAATAAAGGAGGATGGTTGGCGCAAGGGTGCTCAAATTGCAGATGAGGCGATACATGTGTACAGAGATAGTTCCAAAGTAGTGGAAGGAGTACGGTTTGTAGTATACTGTGCTGATCCGGAAATAAACAGATCCTACAGGCTGCCGGATTACTGTAGCGTTTTCCAAGCTAAAGTATTAGCCGTAACCAAAGCGGTAGAAACACTGGCAGAGAATAGCTTAAACTGCAGCCCTGTTCAATGTTATACTGACAGCCAAGCAGCAATTAAGGCATTAATCTCACATAACACAGCATCTAAAAGTGTGTTGTATTGTAAGCGGTATCTGGAAGTAATCAAAGGGAGAGAAGGATACATTTGTATTTGGTCCCAGGGCATATGGGAATAGATGGGAATGAACAAGCGGATGAACTAGGTAAAAAGGGCGCATCCCTTGAAGCTGGCTCCCTGTAGACGTCCCAATTAGATTGAGCGATATTAAGAGAAGGCGAGAGGTGCACATGATCGACAAAGCGGGAAAGGCGTGCGTTTAAGCGCGGTGCTGTAAGGTGTCGAAGATTATTATATTGTAGACTCATGATGGATTTTCTGACTGGACACTGCCTTCTGGCGCCATGTGCCTTTAAATTACGCTTTGTCAGTATATCAGATGTAGAAGTGCGGGTTGGACGAGGAAACGATCGAGCACGTTTTTTGATCGTGCCCTGTGCTTGCAGGCTAAGACTCCAGCTATTAGGAGTGCTACAGCTGTCAGATCTAGAAGCAGCAAGTCGCTTTTGGAATTTGCCAAGAGGACTGAGTTATTTTATAAGATAGTTCCTGGTTTTTAATAGAGTTTTGCAGTTTGGTCGTTAAAATAAGCTTCTGGTAACACTACTGACTCATTCAGTCTATGTGAGGTCCTCGTGGACCGGCCAGTCCAACCTCGCATGTTTTTCGGCCTCACAATAAAGAGATTAAAATTGATAAAGTCATTATTTACCTGTGTAGTAAAAGTTAAGCTGGAATGTCAATAGTCAAAAGGATGCAATCTTCATAAATTTGCATTGGGATTTTTGAGCACTAGAATTTGTTTTAAATAAAATATTTATTTTCCTTTTTCATATTTAGTCTTAAGAGGTCCTTTGCGTTACCTTGTCCACATTTTATGTATGAAATGTAGTTTTCCATATTCACATAATACTAGGTTCAAACACACACCAAATTGGCAATTTATACTCTTTGGGCAATTTATTACGCAATTTGTCAGATAATAAATTGTAATAATAAATTGCCAATTTAAAAAAAATGCTTAATAAATTGTTTCAAACTGCAAATGCAACATTGTAAAGTGTGTTTATTGAGTATACTTAAACGTCAGTGACGCATGGCTGAACTATATGGTTGGCTCATTTCATCAGCTGATTTTATGTCTTTCATTTCACTGGAGTAGGGATCGTCAAAAGAAGATGGCAAAATCAAAATGAAACCAAAACATTGAACACATTTTCTTACAACACACAAAAGTTTCAAAGTTTTATGTTTTCATTCCATTCCATTCACCTAATACCAACACGCACATTTTGACAGTCTCAACAAAGGTATGTTGTTGCTGTAGAGATGAGCCAACCAGCTATCAAATTACTATTGTGTAAGCTAAATAGAGTTGTATGAACACCACTCAATTTAAATCAAAATAGCCTCAATTTATTTTTCTGTTTGAACATAGTATAAGAATGTCTATCGTACATATCTTAGTATCATCAACCGCATAATTAATACTATGTACAAACACACACCAAATTGGCAATTTATAACATTTGGGCAATTTATTACGCAATTTATCGTATAATAAATTGTAATAATAAATTGTCAATTTAAAAAAAGTTACGTAATAAATTGTTTCAAACTGCAAATGCAGCCTTGTAAAGTGTGTTTATTGAGTAGATTTAAACGTCAGTTGCGCATGGCTCTACTATATGGTTGGCTCATCTCATCAGCTGATTTATTTTTTTTTATTTCACTGGAGTAGGAAATGTCAAAAGAAGATGGCAAACTCAAAATGAAACCAAAATATTGAACACACACACACATTTTGACAGTCTGAACAAAGGTATGTTGTTGCTGTAGAGATGAGCCAACCAGCTATCAAATTATAATTGTGTAAGCTAAATTCAGTTGTATGAACACTACTCAATTTAAATCGAAATTGCCTCAATTTATTTTTCTGTTTGAACATAGTATAATAGCGGATTAAGCGCCAAAGCTATAACTGAAACCAATCAAAGCACCAAGAGGCTTTAAGTCGTACGAGAGCTGTTATACTCCACTGCAACTACCTCTACTTCCAAATACGAGCGTATCTAAGGTAAGCTTCCTAAAATTCAGACTTTCATAGCCGACTAGCTCTAAATAGCACCACAACAATAGCGAGGTGATACAAACTAAATTTTGGCAAACTTTAATCAGAATTTATAGGAATTAGCAGACATTTCATTAAAAATTGTGCACAAAATACTCTCTGCTTCACATAACCATAAACTGCCATACATTGTATATGTATAGAAGTAGTACTACAAATTCCCAGCTTTATGCTATTGCTTCCAAAAAATTTTATGTCGGTGTGTAGTAAGATATTTATAGGGACTGTGAAATGAAATTAAGTGTGTGCAAGACAGTGTATTCTAGCTATATACTGGCGTGCCATAGTTTTTTTTTAAGTATTCTCAACAGGATAAAGCTCTTGTAGCACATACAGGTCTTCCTGTTTCAATATTAAGCATTTACTCAGACCCGAGTTTCCGAGTAAAAGGTGAGTATTTTGATTTTGTAACAAAACTACTCAGATACTCTAGTTCGAGCAAAGGCTGGCTTTTTATGTTACGAGATCTTCAAGTTTCCCGATATATCAAAATAAAATGGAAAATGCGGAAAAAAGTATGCCCATAAATAACTACATCAGCATTCCTCAATAAATTCGATTGTTAAGCAAGGGTACATTACATTATCCCGACATACAGATTTTCAATAAGACATAGTGCCGATATTTTTCAGAAATCCCGACAAAACATAACTCAGAAAAGCAATATAATAATGGAGAATATACAGGGGTGGAAAACGAGGTAATTTTGATACAATTTAAAATTTTTGTAGAGATTTTTTCGAGATTTCTTTTGCTTATTTTATCTTATTGGGATTATGTATAGTCGAAAAAGTTCAAAGAAAGTTTGTTCGCTTTGCTTTATTCTCTTTAAATGTTGACGATCCGTTGCCATCTTATTTCTTACTTATCAATTTGCAATCACTTGAAACAAGGAGAACAGTGCAGCTGATCATGTTTGTCTATGACCTCATTGCAGGCTATTTGGACTGCTCAGCCCTTCTTGGCAACAAACCGTTTAACGTGCCCCTAAGAACTCTACGTTCATTCCTCCCGTTTTATTTGCCTGCTTGTCAGGCCAATTACTATCAATTTAACCCCATCTTCCGCGCCCTCACCGAAATATTGATTTTTCTTTGTCAAGGGACTCCTTCAAGTCAGAAAATAATACTTTCTTAATTTGTCCTTATCTTCTATTTATGTTTACTGTTATATTTGTTATTAAATATTTGTAGGCTGTTATATTTTGTTTTAAAATATTTTATTAATTTTTGTATCTAGTCTGTAAGATTTTGTGATCATGGACTGAATAAACGAAACTAAACAAATTACTTTAGCAGTTTGTAGACTGGACTTGCAGAGAAGTGCTGCGATTCCACTAACGGTCAATTAATTACAAACCAAGGCCTGGCTCATATTTGTGTCCATAGCTTTCATTATGTCGTGTTTATGCTGTCATTGTTTTTGTAACAGCGTGGTGGGAGTAAGACCTCTAGCCTTGTGTGTACTTCATTATATTTTTAAATGATGGAAACCGTTAAGCATTCTTGCTGGTTATTTCTTAAGAATTCGGTTCGATTCTCTCGTGCACTTTTCGAATTATAAATTCAGGGCTGTCGTCTGTAGTACTTAGCACTGCATTATTCATTTCAACATTTTCCTTATTTTCTTATTGCTCCGGTGACCATTTTCACTTTTCGTATCCGATTTTTGTTGTTGTTGTAGCGATAAGGACACACCCCGAAGGCCTTGTGGAGTGTTATCGATGTTAATGGTCCTTTGCGGGATGCACATCCGGTACGTTCCGGTAGCAAGCACCATTAAAGTACTAGCCCGAACATCTCGGGAACGATTTATTATGACCACGTGAAACCATACCACCTTCCCACCACCTAGATCCTTGAGGAACTTGGGGTCGCCAGCGCCTCGGCTGTTAAAGAAACAATATACGCCACGGGTAGGTGAGGTCGACAATTGGGTTGTAGAAGCTTTATTTTGCGCAATGCAATTCTTGGACATTGAATATAAAGTTCTCCTTTTGATACTGAGCGCTATTTTCCGTTCACCCAAGAAATCTACGCCAATGATAACTTCATCTTTAAGCCTTTATTGCCAAGGAAAAGTTCTATGAAGCACGTCGTTTAATCCATGAATGATGTCCTTAAAAAACGAATTGGCGCTTCTTTCATATCTATCATCTTACATTTGGAATATTTTCTCTCTTCATCCCGTTGTGCCACTCACATCTTGTTCCTATATATATTCTTTAAACTTCATTTCCAAACGGCGGGATTTAAAAGCTGGTTTAAATAACATCGAAGTTATTTTGTAAGTAATGGTATGCGAAACAAATGTTTGGCATTTATAAAACTCTGAATCTTTACCTCGTATATTTCTTTCGTTACCACTATACCTCGGCTATCGCCAAACTAGCATTAAAACCATAATTTATGTACCGTTATTTTTGATCTCTCTCTTAACCTTATGAGCTCTACCTATGTATGTGCGTGGGCACTGCTGGTGAGCGAAGACCATTAGTTCACTTTGTTAAGTAAAACCGTATTCACACTTCAAACAAACAACACACACACAGCTCACCTATAAACATCGCATACATACAAAAAATAGATTGTATGTACGTAAGATTTGGCTTTGTTTAATTGCCTGCCAGTAATAATGTCTTGTGGCTTATTGACATTTGTGTCGTTGACTCACACTCAATTGCATAAATGTGTACATTTGTATGCTCTTATAAAGATACGTACATATATACGTTGTTGCATATGTGGTATAAGCTGTGTGCGCCAATAGTAGATTGTTGTGAATTTATTGTAACGAATTTTGAGAAATTCCGCTTATTTGAAACCTTCTGCTAACGTTTGAATCGCTAAACTGTTGAATAAATCACTCCAATATTTAGTATTGCAAACTGGTCTTTATTTAGAATACTTTGGGAGTAGTACTTCACAATTATACTGCATTTCGCAACTAATAGCGTGTTTAAATCACAACTGATTCCTGACTACTCAGGTTGCGCTGCTTTTATACTCTCAGTTGCCTCATTCGCTTATTTCTACTAAAGTTGAGACGTTTCGCCTTCTAGAACTGCTGTATCTCCTGCTTAGTAATTGAGCTACATATATGCGTGTGTATGCGTGAGTAACAACTTCGGCTGATGACGACATCTGTGTGTGAGTTATCTCTTCGTTGCCCCTTATATATGTTTGTAAATGATGATTGATGTGGTTAATATTTTTTTTGTTGCGTGATTATTTATTTAGTATCAGCTTAATGATACTATTCGTCAAATTATATATATATTCAAACTAGACTTCCCTAAAAGAGCTTGGCAAGTTACTTTGGAGCAATTGCTATACAAACGCTCCATTCTCGCTAATCACTCCGCAACCTTACCTTAATGCGCCAAGCCAGTGGTGACATAACGTCAATGGCGAAATTGTTAATTGACCTAATGAACAATTCAAACGGCCACAAAGTCAGTTTAAGTTATGATGTAAACGTACGCAATGTCAAATTTCAAATGATTACAATATCTACGATATTGGCATTATGACCATGATACTTTTTGGAAAGTGTCACAAAGTCAAGTCTTTTTTCTCAAGTGGTCAATAACTATTTGCAAACAAGTGTTGAACAACAGTTGCGTTTTATTGTTTTCGCTATATTTTGGTTCAAATTTTAGGATACGGAACTCCTATATATTTGTCGGATTCTAGTGAAAAATCGGATAAATACTAGCCTAATCAGGTCCTCACTAAGTAAAGAACACCTAAAGAAACTTTTGAATACAAAATCGAGCGAATTTAAATTCCAAATTTTCGCCAGCGGCACGCGCTACTTTGCCTTTTTCTGGCTTCCTTTTATTGAAAAATCAGATACAAAACTGGTCCAGTAAAATTTTGAAATAACAAGTACCGCACTGTCTTCCGCTGTGTGGAAGACCTCATAGCTTTCATGAATGGAGCTGAACAATAATGTGTTAAATTCTCAAAAATGCATTAAGTCTAAACAATTAGTTGCCAGACAACAATGTATGCCTTATATGTAAACATTCTGTGAAATTTCAAGCTTCTAGCTGTTTAAATGAGGAAGGGATTAGGTCAATCCTTTTATCTGAACAAACCGTTGTATGGGATACATATTAAGGCGAATATTAGCATTTCTAACATGACTATGCTGTTAGTAAATGAACACATCGACTGTAAGCCATTTACACACATACATAGAAGGCAACGAAGAATATTCCACACATATAACCAGCAGCTTGAAGCGAAGAGATTGTTCCACATACACATATGTATTCAGCAGATAAGAGCGAAGAAGAAAGAGGACCAATCACACATGACGTTATCATCAGCTAAGAACAGAAGTTGTTACTCACACATACACACGCATATATATAGAAGAAGAACATAAACTTCAGATATATATTGTTACGAATATTAGCAACACTAAGGGGTACTGTCATGTCTAAGCGATGCTAAGAAATGAATTGTATGCACATCAATAATTCAATCATTATGTCTACACATACGTACATAAACGCAGCGGTGTCGCAACGCACAAACAAATGCAGATATCTTTTCTGAGATGCTCCCAAAAGTAAGCAATTATAAGATAGCCGGTCAATTATGTATTTAACAGCAGTATAAATAGGCTTTTTGACCATTACTTGCTTAGTGCAAAGTTAAATTAAACTCCACTATTTCGGCTCAACGTTTCGCTAAGCACCTTAGCTTCTTCAGGAGCGAAAATATATAAATGTATGTATCCCTAGATTACATTAGGGGTCACAAATTGTCACAATTGTTGAGCCGAAATAGTGGAGTTTAATTTAACTTTGCACTAAGCAAATAATGGTCAAAAAGCCTATTTATACTGCTGTAAGCAATTATAATTGTGGAAGTGTCGCTCACAAATACACGCGCATATGAGAGCTATACACGTGCATCTGTAGTTATAATTATTCAGCAGTAACTAAGAAAATTCTGGAAGAGCCAAGAAGTATGCAAACGAGAAATATCAGAGTATAAAAGGCCGCAACAGTAGAGGCGCGACAATCAGTATCATTTAAGCAAGCTATTGGTTGTGAAGTATCAGTGTTATTGTGAAGTACTTTAATAAAGGCCATTTTGCATTATTTAATAGTGGAGTTATTTATTCAACAGTTTCGCGATACGAACGTTAGTAGAAGATTGCAAATAAGAGGAATTGCACTAATTCGTTACAATATATAAATAGTTAAATAACCAAGTATGAGATGCAACTGTTCCAGGAGGCATGTTTGTGAAAATTCTAGACCTGGGAGAACTATGTGGGCGAGGCTAAGTATTGTAACGAATTCTGGCGAATTCCACTTATTTGAAACCTTTTGCTAACGTTTATATTGCTGAACTGTCGAATAAATAACTCCAATATTCAGTATTGCCATATGGCCTACTTTGGGAGTAGTACAGTTATACTTCAATATCACATACTTCACAAAAGCGTGTTTAAATCAAACTGATTCTTCATTCCTGAGCTTGCGCTGCTTTTATACTCTCTGTTGCCACGTCCGCATATTTCTACTAAGGTCTAGATGTTTCGCCTTCTAGAACAGTTGTATCTTCTGCTTGGTAATTGAGGTATATTCGTGTTTATGCATGAGTAACAACTTCGGCTGATGACTACATGTGTGTGTGTGAGATATCTCTTCACTTCGAGCTGCTAATTATGTGTGTGCTTGTACATAAATTTGGCTGCTAACTGTAATGTCCCGGGCGCTATAAACAGGGCGACGCCAAATGCTCTGCAAAGCAGAACTTCCCGGATAATTTGTATTTTTATTATAACTGATTTCTAGAAAATACTACTTCGCAGTAGAAAAGGTAAAGTATATTGAACCGTGCGCAAGAAAACCTCACTACGCCCACTGAAAGGGTTTACTCGACTCTCGAACATTTGGCCCCGAGTATAAATAGAACTAATTTCTAGAGATGAAATCCTAAAAAATTGAGTTTAACAAACGAACTAACCTGGACCAAACCTTGACCAAAACTGTTCATCCGGCTGCAAAATGATAAAAGTTCTTTAATATCAAAAAAGGCAAAAAAATCTATCCTATACATATTTTGACGGACCCCACAACTGAGTATATTCGTTTCGGTGTCATCAGAAATTGAAGTTTATTATATTTCATAAGTGGAATAAAATGTGTACATACGTAAATACCAGTATGTGTACTAATTTAATATTGACAGCATAAATTGCTCGCAGCGAGGGTCTTTGTAAATGTTACGCTTAACAACCTTCAACTAAACTGCTTTATGAAACCGTATTAATCAGGTTATAATAAAAGGGAAAAATTATTATTAACAAGCTTTTAGATACTTATTGAAAGTATGTACACTAGGGTGGGTCGATTTGTATGGACGCAAGTTAACCGAAATCGCGGCATCGATTTTTCGATAGGATTTTGGCTCAGGAAAAAAGTTCCACTACGCATACCCAAAAAAAATTATTTTCGAGCCTGCGAAATTTTATTTTTTGACCCGTTTTTGACTTTGATTTTTAGGGTTTTTTCATGACCTACTAAAAAAATTTTCATGTGTATACTAGGGCGGGTCGATTTAAAATCGCTCATTCCTCTGTGAAAATCGTATTCTAGGGATCAAAATAAGAAACTTTGCCGAAGGAACCATACCTCTAAAACGAATTCTGAGGTCCCCAATTTGGGTCGAACTTTTGGGTAGGGGCAAATTTTGAAAAATCCCACTTTGACCCATTTAGAGGGCTCCAATCGAGTCCAAATGTATGACTGACCCCCACTAATTTTGAAGGCCCGACCCACCGATGTTAGTGGCACAACGCCTGGACCCGCCGGGGTTCACCATACAAACATTTCAAAAAATCGCCGGTTTTGCACTTTACATTATAAAATCAGCTAAATGGCTATGTGGTAATAAGGCCAATTGACCTTATGTCACCACACCGTCACATTAATGCATTGTCATTGAGCCTTGATAGGTGTGCAAAGTTGCAATCAAACTTATCGCCATTCAAAGTGGTGTTAAAGCCAATTGACCTTATGGCCGTTGACCTTATGTCACCACACCATCACATTAATGCATTGCCATCGGCCCTTGATACGTATGCAAAGTTTCAAATTAATCGGACTTCTAGAAACCGGTGAAAATTAAGCTCAAAGATTACGTTACATACAGGCCAAGCTAATAAAAGCGGGCTAAAAATGAATTTAACTTAGTAATAGAAAAGAAATAAAAAAAATTTTTTTTTAAAGTCAATTTTAACAAAAAATTTAATATCTTTACAGTATATAAGTAAATTATGTCAACATTCAACTCCAGTAATGATATGTGCAAAAAATTACAAAAATAAAAGAAAATTTAAAAATGGGCGTGGCTCCGCCCTTTTTCATTTCATTTGTCTAGGATACTTTTAATGCCATAAATCGAACAAAAGTTTAGCAATCCTTGTGAAATTCGGTAGGGGCTTAGAATCTAGGACGATAACTGTTTTCTGTGAAAAAGGGCGGAATCGAGCCACGCCCAGTTTTTATACACAGTCGACCGTCTGTCCTTCCGCTCGGCCGTTAACACGATAACTTGAGCAAAAATCGATATATCTTTACTAAACTCAGTTCGCGTACTTATCTGCCCTCCTTTGTGTTGGTGTAAAAAATGGCCGAAATCCGACTATGACCACGCCCACTTTTTCGATTTCAAAATTAGAGACAAATTTAAAAAATGCCATAATTCTATACCGAATACGAAAAAAGGGATGAAACATGGTAATTGGATTGGTTTATTGACGCAAAATATAACTTTAGAAAAAACTTTGTAAAATGGGTGTGACACTTACCATATTAAGTAGAAGAAAATGAAAAAGGTCTGCAGGGCGAAATCAAAAGCCCTTGGAATCATGGCAGGAATACTGTTTCGTGATATGACATATATAAATAAATTAGCGGTACCCGACAGAAGATGTTCTGGGTGACCCTGGTCCACATTTTGGTCGATATCTCGAAAACGCCTTCACATATACAACTACCACCACCTTTTAAAACTCTCATTAATACCTTTAAATTGATACCCGTATCATACAAACACATTATAGAGTCACCCGTGGTCCACCTTTATGGCGATATCTGGAAAAGGCGTCCACCTATAGAGCTAAGGACCACTCCCTTTTAAAATACTCATTAACACCTTTCATTTGATACCCATATCGTACAAACAAATTCTAGAGTCTCCCCTGGTCCACCTTTATGGCGGTATCTCGAAAATGCATTCACATATACAACTAAGGGCCACTCCCTTTCAAAACCCTCATTAGTACCTTTAATTTGATACCAATATCGTACAAACACATTCCTAGGTTACCCTAGGTTCATTTTCCTACATGGTGATTTTCCCTTATTTTGTCTCCAAATTTTTATTTTCCGCCTTCGGATTATTAATACTGATGTCAAGTCGCGTCGTTTGACACCTCTCTCGATATTTTTGACGCATATTAAGAGTCGACCCCTCAACTAGACTTGTCAAGTGCACAGAATAAGGCTGTAAATATTTATTTTATTCAGCTTGAAAATTTAATTCATTGCCGATAGCTAGGCCAAATCGACCACTGTACATTGTCCCAATGAAACGATCGAGTGATTCGTATTCATGTAACATTACTTTCGTTACACGTGTAATATTATGTGCTAACAAATCCATATGTATGTATATTAGACTGGGTCGATTTATTAACCGATTTCGCGCCATCGACTTTTCGATACGATTTGGACTCAGGAAAAAAAAGTTCCAATACGCATAGAAAAAAAATAAGTTTCGATCCTGCGAAATTTTATTTTTTTGACTTTGTTTCGACTTTGATTTTTAAGATTTTTTTATGACCTGCTAAAAAAATTTTCATTTCATTGTAAAATGTTTGGGTCGGACAGGGTATACATTAGGCCGGGTCGATTTGTAGGGAGGCAAAAAATCGCCCATTGCTCTGTGAAAATCATATTCTAGGGATCAAAATAAGAAACTTTGCCGAAGGACCATACCTCTAAAACGAATTCTGATGTCCCCCAATTTGGGTCGAACTTTTGGGTAGGGGCAAATTTTGAAAAATCCCACTTTGACCCATTTAGAGTGCTCCAATCGAGTCCAAATGTATGACCGACCCCCACTAACTTTGGAGGCCCGACCCACCGATGCCAGTGGCACACCCCCTGGAACCCTCCTGGTGGTTCACCATACAAACATTTCAAAAAATCACCGGTTTCGCACTTTACATGAAAAAATCAGCTAAATGGCTATGTGGTAATAAGGCCAATTGACCTTATGGCCGTTGACCTTATATCACCACGCCATCACATTAATGCATTGCCATCGAGCCTTGATAGGTGTGCAAAGTTGCAATCAAACTTATCGCCATTCAAAGTTGTGTTAAAGCCAGTTGACCTTATGGCCGTTGACCTTATGTCACCACACCATCACATTAATGCATTGCCATCGGTCCTTGATACTTATGCAAAGTTTCAAATTAATCGGACTTCTAGAAACCGGTGAAAATTAAGCTCAAAGATTACGTTACATACAGGCCAAGCTAATAAAAGCGGGCTAAAAATGAATTTAACTTAGTAATAGAAAAGAAATTAAAAAAAATTATTAGAAATTAGCGTTTTTACAACCCTTTTAAAACCAAGGCATCACTGTGATGCATTTGCATGTCGTAAACTTAGTTGTGTGTGTTTTTTATTCAACCGTTTTTAAAAAATGAAGGTATCACTGTGACACAATTGCAGATCGTAAAATTGCTTGTGTTGCTTTTTTTAAGCACAGCAGGTAGAATTGAAATTACCATTTCATTCTTATTACCTCGTCTTGTAGACCATATATAACGCAACAGTTTTTGTGAATGCATTAAGCCCAAGCAAGATGTTCCAGTCTTACGTAACCAATCAATTCAGAATTGGGTTCTCTAAAAATAACAGGTATATGAGTCATTGGGTTTTCGATAGTTGTTGATGTAGTTGCTTCATCTTACGGTGTAGAGGACTTTTTGATTTGGAATGGTCACTTCACTTATTATTTTTTTTTGAAATATTTTTTTATCTGAAATTAGCACTACACACTTTGAGTTCTTCACAACGACTTAATGCATTCACAAAAACTGTTGGGTTATATATGGTCTACGAGACGAGGTAATAAGAATGAAATGGTAATTTCAATTCTACATGCTGTGTCTTGTGGTGGCTTAAAAAAAACAACACAAGCAATTTTACGATCTGCAATTGTGTCACAGTGATACCTTCATTTTTTAAAACGGTTGAATAAAAAACCCACACAACTAAGTTTACGACATGCAAATGCATCACAGTGATGCCTTGGTTTTAAAAGGGTTGTAAAAACGCTAATTTCTAATAATTTTTTTTAATTTCTTTTCTATTACTAAGTTAAATTCATTTTTAGCACGCTTTTATTAGCTTGGCCTGTATGTAACATAATCTTCGAGCTTAATTTTCACCGGTTTCTAGAAGTCCGATTAATTTGAAACTTTGCATACGTATCAAGGACCGATGGCAATGCATTAATGTGATGGTGTGGTGACATAAGGTCAACGGCCATAAGGTCAATTGGCTTTAACACAACTTTGAATGGCGATAAGTTTGATTGCAACTTTGCACACCTATCAAGGCTCGATGGCAATGCATTAATGTGATGGCGTGGTGACATAAGGTCAACGGCCATAAGGTCAATTGGCCTTATTACCACATAGCCATTTAGCTGATTTTTTCATGTAAAGTGCGAAACCGGTGATTTTTTGAAATGTTTGTATGGTGAACCACCAGGAGGGTTCCAAGGGGTGTGCCACTGGCATCGGTGGGTCGGGCCTCCAAAGTTAGTGGGGGTCGGTCATACATTTGGACTCGATTGGAGCACTCTAAATGGGTCAAAGTGGGATTTTTCAAAATTTGCCCCCTACCCAAAAGTTCGACCCAAATTGGGGGACATCAGAATTCGTTTTAGAGGTATGGTTCCTTCGGCAAAGTTTCTTATTTTGATCCCTAGAATATGATTTTCACAGAGCAATGGGCGATTTTTTTGCCTCCCTACAAATCGACCCGGCCTAATGTATACCCTGTCCGACCCAAACATTTTACAATGAAATGAAAATTTTTTTAGCAGGTCATGAAAAAATCTTAAAAATCAAAGTCGAAACAAAGTCAAAAAAATAAAATTTCGCAGGCTCGAAACTTATTTTTTTTCTATGCGTATTGGAACTTTTTTTCCTGAGTCCAAATCGTATCGAAAAGTCGATGGCGCGAAATCGGTTAATAAATCGACCCAGTCTAATATACATACATATGGATTTGTTAGCACATAATATTACACGTGTAACGAAAGTAATGTTACATGAATACGAATCACTCGATCGTTTCATTGGGGCAATGCACAGTGGTCGATTTGGCCTAGCTATCGGCAATGAATTAAATTTTCAAGCTGAATAAAATAAATATTTACAGCCTTATTCTGTGCACTTGACAAGTCTAGTTGAGGGGTCGACTCTTAATATGCGTCAAAAATATCGAGAGAGGTGTCAAACGACGCGACTTGACATCAGTATTAATAATCCGAAGGCGGAAAATAAAAATTTGGAGACAAAATAAGGGGAAAATCACCATGTAGGAAAATGAACCTAGGGTAACCTAGGAATGTGTTTGTACGATATTGGTATCAAATTAAAGGTACTAATGAGGGTTTTGAAAGGGAGTGGCCCTTAGTTGTATATGTGAATGCATTTTCGAGATACCGCCATAAAGGTGGACCAGGGGAGACTCTAGAATTTGTTTGTACGATATGGGTATCAAATGAAAGGTGTTAATGAGTATTTTAAAAGGGAGTGGTGGGTAAAGGTGGACCAGGGGTGACTCTAGAATTTGTTTGTACGATATGGGTGTCAAATGAAAGGTGTTAATGAGTATTTTAAAAGGGAGTGGGCCTTAGTACTATAGGTGGACGCCTTTTCGAGATATCGCCATAAAGGTGGACCAGGGGCGACTCTAGAATTTGTTTGTACGATATGGGTATCAAATGAAAGGTGTTAATGAGTATTTTAAAAGGGAGTGGGCCTTAACTCTATAGGTGGGACGCCTTTTTCAGATATCGCCATAAAGGTGGACCAGGGGTGACCCTATAATGTGTTTGTATGTTACGGGTATCAATTTAAAGGTATTAATGAGAGTTTTAAAAGGTGGTGGTAGTTGTATATGTGAAGGCGTTTTCGAGATATAGATCAAAATGTGGACCAGGGTCACCCAGAACATCTTCTGTCGGGTACCGCTAATTTATTTATATATGTCATACCACGAACAGAATTCCTGGCATGATTCCAAGGGCTTTTGATTTCGCCCTGCAGAACTTTTTCATTTTCTTCTACTTAATATCGTAGGTGTCACACCCATTTTACAAAGTTTTTTCTAAAGGTATTTGGTACAGAATTATGGCATTTTTTAAATTTTTCTCTAATTTTCGAAATCGAAAAAGTGGGCGTGGTCATAGTCGGATTTCGGCCATTTTTTACACCAACACAAAGGAGTTCAGATAAGTACGCGAACTGAGTTTAGTAAAGATATATCGATTTTTGCTCAAGTTATCGTGTTAACGGCCGAGCGGAAGGACAGACGGTCGACTGTGTATAAAAACTGGGCGTGGCTCGATTCCGCCCTTTTTCACAGAAAACAGTTATCGTCCTAGATTCTAAGCCCCTACCGAATTTCACAAGGATTGGTACACTTTTGTTCGACTTATGACATTAAAAGTATCCTAGACAAATGAAATGAAAAAGGGCGGAGCCACGCCCATTTTTAAATTTTCTTTTATTTTTTTAATTTTTGCACATATCATTACTGGAGTTGAATGTTGACATAATTTACTTATATACTGTAAAGATATTAAATTTTACTAATTTTCTATTCTGCGTCATAAGTTCAACTCACCTACCAAGTTTCATCGTTTTATCCGTCTTTGGTAATGAATTATCGCACTTTTTGTGTTTTTCGAAATGTTCGATATCGAAGAAGTGGGCGTGGTTATAGTCCGATTTCGTTAATTTTTAAATAGCGATCTGAGATGCGTGCCCAGGAACCTGCATACCAAATTTCATCAAGATACCTCAAAATTTACTTAAGTTATCGTGTTAACGGACGGACGGACATGGCTCAATCAAATTTTTTTTCGATACTGATGATTTTGATATATGGAAGTCTATGTCTATCTCGATTCCTTTATACCTGTACAACCAACCGTTATCCAATCAAAGTTATTATACTCTGTGAGCTCTGCTCAACTGAGTATAAAAAGTAACAATAAATTTATTAAAAAAACGAAAAACAAAAGGAAGGGTAAAAACTTTTATTCATTACTTAGAGATTTTTTTTGATCGTTCAATTTAAGCAAAAACATTAGTTGAAAAATGTTAATATAGTTCAAAAAAATTAAGAGGAAAATTAAAAAAAAATTTATTTTATAAAAACCTTTTTGAATTTCGAAAAAAATTTAACTTATTCAAATTAATCGAATTAAATCAAAAAATTTAAATTTCCGGCATGTAAAAAGTAGGAAAAAAATGGTTCTAAACTCCTCATTGATTTCAAACAATTTACCAGTTCTAAAAAAGTGGTCGACTCCAAAAAAATGGTCGGTTTTAAAAATTAATCATATATTAATAAGTTATCGTGTCCGAAAAAGTCGGCGCCTCAAAAATAATCGGTTTAAGTGGTCGTTGAACAAAAAGCAGTTACGGTTCCAAACAAGGTATCCAATTTTCATAAAGAAATTAATGGCTTTAAACAGGGTTTGAAAAATATGAAAGGTTAAAAATGAGTGTTTTGGTCCATTAGGGTTCCGAAAAAGTTACCACTTTTGAAAAATTTACCGGTTCCGAAGAATGAACCGGTGCTGAAAAAATAACCGGATCCAAATAAGTTACCGGCCCTTAAAAATTAACCGGTTGCGATAAGTAAACCGGTTCAGAAAAAATAACCTGTTACAAAAAGATAACCGGTTTTGAAAAAGTTATCGGTTTGCTGATTGAAACGATTAGTTCTGAGCTGAGCTACCCAAACGTTACCTGCTCCAAAAAGAAAACAGTTCGCATAAGTAAAGTTCTCCAAGAAAAAACAGTTTAAAACTAGGCAACTGGCCCTTAAAGGAAAACGAAGTCGAAGATATTTAAATTTTGCCGCCAATCAAATTGTTCTTATACGAACACTTGTAGTCGTAGTACAGCAATGAATATCTCTACTATATTTTATATGTATGTATATGATATTATAGTTGAGCAAACACTATTGGCGGCCACCGTGGTGTGATGGTAGCGTGCTCCGCCTATCACGCCGTATGCCCTGGGTTCAACTCCCGGGCAAAGCAACATCAAAATTTTAGAAATAAGGTTTTTCAATTAGAAGAAAAACTTTCTAAGCGGGGTCGCCCCTCGGCAGTGTTTGGCAAGCGCTCCGGGTGTATTTCTGCCATGAAAAGCTCTCAGTGAAAACTCATCTGCCTTGCAGATGCCGTTCGGAGTCGGCATAAAACATGTAGGTCCCGTCCGGCCAATTTGTAGGGAAAATCAAGAGGAGCACGACGCAAATTGGAAGAAAAGCTCGGCCTTAGATCTCTTCGGAGGTTATCGCGCCTTACATTTATTTTATTTTTAAACACTTATGGGTATATACGTGTGAATATACATATGTGAACTTAATCGTGTTAAACAAATTGTAAGCTTACATATGCACAATTTCAAGAGACTTCCAGGTGAATACGGATCCAAACAATTTCAGATCTTTAAATATTCATATCAACTTGTGTACGAGTATGTGACAATCATGACTACATATGTACATATGTGTATGTACGCATGTGTGACTGTTGACATTATATGTGCTTTTCGCTTTTCCAACCATAGCAGAATTTTATTTTTGTCCCCACTACATGTGGATTTAAGCTTCATTTGCATTTGATATGCACCACTTGTCAACTTAGTCGATATGCAAATTTCTAATGTCGAACCACGCAAATATTTAAATGTTGTACGGAATTTGTTTGATAACTTTGTTTATGACTATTAAGTTGAAATTCCAAAGAATTCTGCTAGGGAATAGCACTCACGAACAGTCCACGATATAATAATAATATTGAAATTATATACCTGCGTGGAAGTTTTGGGCCAGACTTTTCATTGCAGAAATATATTCGGTAGGTTTGCCAGACCACAAATTGGAATGCGCCACATAAAACCACACCCCAATAAAATTCCTACATTTTTAGGTCTCGAATAGTGAGTCAACTCTTTCTCGATGTGGAACATTGCAAATGGTGCTTGAATGGTTTAAGCCCTTGTGAAGGCTGAAAACCTGTCATTAGCGTTATTCAATGCGATGGTTGAAACAGGGAAATAAAACCTTCAAACCTTGCAATATTTGCGGTCATGCAGAGTAGTGCTGATTCGGTGTGGGAATTGTCGCGACAGAGAGACCTTGTTGCAACTATCCGCATAAGGACAAAATTCATTAATATGTCAATCATGTGCGCTTATTTTTCCATGTACGAGAAGTACGAACTGCAAACGAACGGTTTCTACGACCAATACAATAGCCAGGGCGGATAAAGAAGTTGAAGGAAACTTGTGCCCAAATGTCGCCTAATCGATTGAGTCTGACTGATTTCGCCGGCCAGGCTTAAACATAGAAACGCCAATTAAATTGTTCATGGCGTAATAGCCGAACGAGATGCCTAAAGTTTTTTTATATGTGCGCACGATTCGAGGTATCACAAATACTAGGAAACCTAATTTCGCTACTCGGCTCATAGCTGCTGTGCATACCCGTGACACCGAAAACTTACCTGATCCGATATGCATGACACGAGAAGTGTGTGTGAATGTTATTGTGACTCGAAGAGGTAAACAAGACCCCTTTTCAAAATTAAAAAAGTATGTACAGAAAGGCAAAAGTAGCACAGGCTTGTGCTACTTGTCAAGAGAAATGTCGACCGTAAACAAGAGGCTTTATACCTGAAGCGAATTCCTGCAAAAACCATAATGGAAAATATCTTCGGACAAGTGTATACCTGACTATTGGAATCGGAGTGTTTCATATGGCTGCCACAATGTGCTGATAACGTGGTGCAAATACCACACCTAAGGTCCAGAGCTCAAGTCTTGGACAAGCAACATCGACAATTTGGGAAAAAAGTTTTTTCAATTATATATACATTGCTCATACCAACAAATATTTTATCTGAATAACAAGCAAACGTGAGAAGTTTTGAGGATATGTGGAAAATTGGGAAAGAAGCTGTACTGTATTTAGAGAAAACCTACATCTGGGTATAAAATGTTTTTCGGTTATTTTTTATTATTTTTGCTTTGGCTTGTTATCGTTGTGTGCTGAACATTTTTATATTCTTGCTGAAATTGTTATTCATTATGAAATGTTGCAGGTTAAAACCTTTATGTACAAAATCAATAAATAAAATATTCTTAAACATATACCAGCCACATATGTTTTGTATCTATGGTACAAAATCATGGAGCTAGACAATTGAAAACGGTGCTCTCACTAATGTTTTGGAAGAATTTAAAGTTAGTCCTGGTTTCTGATTTACGTAAATGATATTGAGCAAAACTTTTAAGAATTATTGTTAAATTAATTTCTACTCTAATTTTAACCCAAGAAAAATGCTTGAAAAATTATTTAAAAAAAATAATATCCGAGTATGAGTTCGTAATTAGTAGTCAAATTTCAATTAAACTGACTAGTAGAGTAAAGGAAAATAAAATGGGCTTAATTGCTATTACTGAATGTTGTTTCAAATTAGTGCGCCATTTCATGAACGCTGATTTAGAAGGCATCAAGATTGAAATCATAAATAATTTATAGTAAGGACCTAACCTAACCTACACTGGTACTGGTACAGAAAGTTCTGCAAATTGAAAAATCCTCGTAAATTGCTAACAGTTACCCTGTTTGTACTTTTTTTTATCAGGGAGATATATATTTATTATTTATGTCAAAGACAGTTAAACAAATTTTAGCATTTATTCGCTGCTGTCCATATGATCGAATTTCTATAGAGACCCGACATCAAGTTTTGAACAAGTGTTTTATCCAATTTTAGCAATGTTTGCTACATTCTTTTTACTTCTGTAACGGTTTTAGCCGGTTTCCCTACTCTTGAAAGTTTTGCATTCACCCGAGCCCAATATCGCTAAGTTGGCCGCAACTAGAGTACGTGGGTGGATTCAAGTTTTTCCTAACATAATGTAAATTGTTATATTCGAACCACTTTTGGGTGACACGAGCGTAATGTTCTGGAACCAAGTCCGTCCAAAACACAGATTAGCCATTACACCGACATAAGATTGGCAGAAGACGTTTTTCAAGACACTCTTTCACCTATATTTATGTGCTAATGGTTCATAGTAGAGAAGGGCGTAGATTGATGCCCACATACACAAATAGCTTGCCAAGTCAGAACTTTCTACCAAACATTTCGATCAAGATGTTTTTTTTCGAGTAAGAATGTTCTCTCCAGACTGCAAGCAGTAGAACTGCATGTCTGGGAACTTTCTTAGGTTCATTTTTAAAGGTTTTGTTTGCCAATTTGGTCTCATAGAGCTTATGTGCAAGGGAAATGCCTTTTGACGTCTGTTTTCAACTTCGTGTTGGAAATTTTATCCTTTTGTAGGTTTTAATATAATTTTTCCGAAGATCATAGGTTCACGCCCCAGGTAAAGCAACATCAAAATTTTTAGAAACACGTTTTTTCAATTAGAAGAAAATTTTTCTAAGCGGGGTCGCCCCTCGGCAGTGTTTGGCAAGCACTCCGAGCGTATTTCTGCCATGAAAAGCTCTCAGTAAAAACTCATTTGCCTTGCAGATGCCGTTCGGGATCGGCATAAAACAAATAGGTCCCGTCCCGCCAATTTGGAGGAAAAATCAGAGAAGCGCGATGCCACTTGTATGTACGTAAACAAATCAATCATCATTTACACATTTACATACAAGGCAGCAGAGAGATACTCACCATCAGCCGAATAGTACTCACATATACACACGCATATGGGAATGCGAGAGACTATTAACTACAAATATACATGTACATATATGGCTGGTAACCAAGCATGAAGTTCGCGAAGTTACTAGACCTTAGGAGAAATGGGTGGACGAGGCAACAGAGAGTATAAAAGCAGCGAAAGCTGAGTAGTCAGTAATCAGTTTTGATTTAAGCACGCTATTGATTGTGAAGTACTTTCAAAGTAGTCTGATAAAGTCCATTTTACATTATTGAATATTGGAGTTATTTTATTCAACAGTTTGGCGATTCGAACGTTAGCAGAAGGTTTGGAATAAGCGAAATTCCCCTAAATTCGTTACAATATCATTTCTCTGCTTGATTCGTGAAACTTGCACCAGTGTGGTTTTAGCAACATTTTGGCCACATGTCTTGTTGACTAGATCGGTTTATCATAATTAGTGATAGAACATTATTATGCAACTGGGCGTCTGATGATCCCTTTGGATGGTCACTTCTTGTCTTGTCCTTCACTAAGCCTTCCTTGAAGTTCAAAACTGTTCTTGGGGCAGTGTCATATGATAATCCTATGAGTTTCGTTAACTCTTTGTAACTTACATTGGGAATATTCTTTCAAATGTAAAAAACAAATTTACATAGCGCTTGCTTCTTACTCACTCTTGCTCGTTGTTGAATGCTTGACTTCAGTAGTTAATATATTTTTTGCAAAATTTTATGAAACACCAACTCAGATATAATTAGTTCAAATCCTAACAAGACATTACTAAAAAACTTACAGGGGGATTTAAATTTGCAGAACTTTCTGTACCAGTTCTTTAACCATGGCCCGTATTACGTGTAACGATCCGTCATCTAACCTCATTTTTTAAATCATAATAGATCTGAAATTGTGGATCGGATTAATGGCATATTTGAACTAGTGACAAATACTACTTGTTGGATTAATAGCTTATTACAATTTATAGAAAAAGGTTGAGAGTTGCATAGTTCTCGCTTGAGTGAAAACGGTTTTCAGTCACTGATCGTAACACGTAATACGGACCCAGATGGTAGTCATGTGCCATGACCAAGGTAAACAAAAAACTGGTTTTATGTCAAACCAAGGACCAAATTTTGCATAAAAAGGGCAAACTTGTCATTTCGGAAACGCGTTATTTTGCGAACGATTCCGCAAAAACGTTAAACGGTGATTAAAAGGACTTCAGCAAATTTTGCGCTTATTTACATGAATATTCTGGCGAATCTTAGCAGTTTTATACATACAACACTATGCTGCTACTAAATAAATGCACAACAATAACAAAGCAAAGCAGTCACACTTATGTACATGTACACATTAAATCAAGCAGTCACACTTATGTACATGTACACATTAAATCAAGTAGCCAGACATACACATAACCAGCAGCTTGGAGCAAAGAGATTCACATACACATCATCAGCTAAGAGCAGAAGTTGTTACTCACACACGCATATAGCTAAATAACCAAGTATGAGATACAACTGTTCCAGAAGGCATGTTCGTGAAAAGTCTAGACCTTAGGAAATATGCCAACAAGGCAACAGGAGTATAAAAGCAGCGCAAGCTGAGGAATACTAATCAGTCTGATTTTAACACGCTTTTGTGAAGTACCCGGTAATTGTACTACTCTAAAAGTAATCTAAATAAAGCCCATTTTGCCATACTGGATATTGGAGTTATTTATTCGACATTTCAGAGATTCGAACGTTAGCAGTAGGTGCATATTTATCAAGAATTTCCCAGAATTCGTTACAATATTTATTGATAACAGAAACCACGGGTACAATTTAATGTAAAAGAATAACAAATTTATTATAATTAGTGCGTTTGATATTTTTTTAAATATCAATCGTTTTTTAGGGAATGCAATCTATATCGACTAAAATTGATTACTTTATTTAAAGTTTGGTTTGCTTTCGTCAATTTCGGTAAATTGTTATAAGCTGTAACCTTAGCGGAATCTTAAAAAGGCATTTCTAATATTGATATCATTATTTTTTGCATTACTTTAAATTATGCCATCTTGTGCTATTCCCGCTATGTATATCAATTGGTAGCTTAATCCAACTAATTGCAGTGAAAAATGATTTAAATAATGAAGATAATTTCTTAATTTTTACTGCGTCTTCAATTTTCCACCTCAATGATTTTGTGACACATGTTTGATTAATGACAGCGTGAGACTTGTGTAAGTGGTGCGGAAATTGAATATAATACTTGATAAATTGACAGGAGGTAAAAGACGTCAGAAGACCGGAAGAAGGTTTGGGATATGCAAGTAAATAATTGTTGTGGTCAACTCTTCATGCAGGAAAAAAAATGTGGCAAGTTATGTCTCAATTATATTATAATTCAAACAGAGGAGCTGATAAATTTAAATAAGAATACTACACGGTTAAAAGTTTAAAGGGTTAATTAATGATGACTTATAACCATAAAATCATAACCAGATAAAACAGCTGATCCAACCTACCTTATGAAAATCAAAGTAATCGATTAATGGCGCCATACCATAACGCTAACGCCATAACCATATCATAGCCAACCAATTGGTTTTTGGTTTTGCGCCATATCCATAACCTAAAAATATTTGAGTTAGTGAATTTATTAACTTTTTGTATATTTTATTTGTTTTGGATAAGTTTTGACTAAGAGATAAATTTTTTGTGAAATATGTTTGTAATTTTTTGTGGTTTCTTCATTTTTATGAAACTTTCACGATTTTTAAGTTAAGGCACATCGATCACATTGGAGATGGATATGGGTATGGTTACGACTATGGCGTTAGGGTTAAGGAAGTTTAATTTGACCTCAAGCCTACATCTAAAACATTTTCATACTACAAAGGAAAGTGAATAAAAGCGAAACTTATAAACATGTTCTTAAAATTGCGGTACAAAAATAAAACGGCAGTAAAAGCTGGACTTGTAATGTTTCCCCATAAAACATGGACTTATCGGTTTTTTTCACACAAGAAGCATATCGGATTATTCAATTCGAATGGATTGCCTGCGCAGCTATTCAAATACGGCGGGAAGTTGGTAAGGCGTATGCATCAGCTTCTTCGCAAAATATGATCGGACGAGTGCATGCCCGACGATTGGTATCTAAGTGTACTTTGCCCAGTTCACAAGAAATCGGATCCTGCAAACAGCGCTAAGTATCGCGGAATTTTGGGGGCAATTGAAGCATCCTTTCGTGATCACTTCGGTATTCTTTATGATATTATTTCGGATAAACTTTAACATTTCGAGACTGTTTCGGGACAGTTGAAGCACCCTTTCGAGTACAATTTGGAATTGTTTCGTACCTTTTTCGGAACCAATACGGAACAATCTCAAGACAATTACAGCGTCATAAAATAGTCAGAAAACTATCCTGAAATACACCAAAAGATGCTTCAATCGCCTCATTAATTCCATCATCATCGATTGCGTGATCGGCTTCATCATCTTCATCAGCGGTACATCGCTGTCTTCCGTTTGGAAGAGCAGAGAAGTGTTCCGTCCATAATCTAAGTACTCTCCAGACAAGGTTACCGTTTTCGTTCCTAAATGCATGAGTTATATTTCAGTCGGTGTCATAAATATTAATGCCTAACATTTTTCTTAGCTTTCATACATACGTTGTTTAGGTAGCAACTTAAGACCCTTATGCTACATTTGCACTGCACGGGTTAATGTTGCAAATGTGACTCATTTCCTCATAAAAAATCGCTTGAACTAACCATAATGAGATCAATTTTACCGAATGTATAGCTGAAATTTGAGTCTGAAATTGAAGAAACTGACAACCTTCGCCCAGTGGTTGCTCTCCTATTAATTTTGGTGCTTTCAACCTAATAATTGATGACGTAGTAGATGGCATTATGAATATTAGTTACACAACACAGGCTGATGTCGATGGTTTATCTGCCTGCCTATTTAAAAATTGGCCAGCTTTTGCTTACCCTCTTTTAATGTTACTCAATAAATCGCTTCATAGAGGCGAATTTATCAATGCTTGGAAGATAACATCTATTACCGCTATTTTTAAAAGCAGTAACAAGAATGATATTTCCAACTACAGACCCATCTCTAAATTATCTACGGTTTCTAAATTATTTGAGTACATCGTTAAGCAGAAAATATTTTTTGCCATTAGCTATATTCTCAGAATTCTGTTTATCAGCTTTTGGTAACCGAAGTCAAGTTTACACCATCTTTTGATAAAATGTTTTCATATTTCCTTCGCAAAGTCTCGTTCTCCCATTCCCTCCTCATATTGTATCGAGGAATCTCAACTTTGCTCCCTTAGAGAAATGTCGGATCTAGGTGTTGTCTTTTGACTCCAACTTCTTATTTCTTAGTCATATAAATTACATAAATGCTAAATCCTACTCAATGCTTGCATTTATTCGCCGTCTTGGCTCAGATTTGAAGGACCCTTATACACTGAAATTATTGTATACAAATCTGATACGTTAAAGTTAGAATATGCTGTCTTTATCTGGAGACGTTATTATGATTGTCATACTGTAACAAATTTAGTGAAAATCCGCTTATCCCAAACTTTTTGCTAACGTTCGATTCGCTAAACTGTTGAATAAATAACTCCAATATTCAATAATGCAAATGGTCTTTATTAGACTACTTTGAAAGTACTTCACAACCAACAGCGTCTTTAATTCAAACTGTTTACTGACTACTCAGCTTGTGCTGCTTTTATACTCTCAGTTGCCTTGTCCGCATATTTCTCCAAATGTCTAGACGTTTCTCCTTCTAGAATCTACTACTTGGTTACCAGCTATATGCATGTGTATTTGTAGTTTGTAGCCTCTCGCATAGCCATATGCGTGTGTATATGTGAGTACTACTTCGGCTGATGATTACATGTGTTTGCGAGTATCTCTTCGTTGCCATGTACGTACATATGTGTGTAAATGGTGATTGATTTGTTTACGTACCAAGAGTGGCAGCTAGCTTTACTATTGTTCTGCCTTTATTTAATAAGCGCTTAGTGATGTGAGTATCACTTAAAAATATAAAAAAATAAATGTAAGGCGCGATAACCTCCGAAGAGATCTGAGGCCGAGCTTCTCTTCCAATTTGCGTCGTGCTCCTATTGATTTTCCCTACAAATCGGCCGGACGGGACCTACATGTTTTTTGCCGACTCCGAACGGCATCTGCAAGGCAGATGAGTTTTCACTGAAAGCTTTTCATGGCAGAAATACACCCGGAGCGTTTGCCAAACACTGCCGAGGGGCGACCCCGCTTAGAAAAATTTGTCTTCTAATTGAAAAACCTTATTCCTAAAATTTTGATGTTGCTTTGCTCGGGGTGTGAACCCAGGGCATACGGTGTGGTAGGCGGAGCACGCTACCATCACACCACGGTGGCCGCCGTGAGTATCACTTAGTGATATTAATATTCGTCACAATATCAGTAGGCTTGAATGAATTCAAAAATCCTTTATACGATTCGCTCTTGGCCGATTGAGTTCATGGATCCGTCACCTTCGTACACTGCTAGATGCCAGCTAATTAACTTAAAATTGTTATCTTCCGGAAGGGTCATTCTGTCACTTTCTTTTGTTTATGACATAGTTCGTGGAGCTGTTGACTCCTCTGCTTTGCTTGAATGCATTTTATTTCATGTCCCAGCCCGAAGCTTGAGGAGTAATAACATCTTTTTTATTGATCGAGTTAGAACAATGTATGCCTATAATTCTCCTATTCTAAGAGCCTTAAGAGAATTTAATTTCTACCCAAGTGCACATGATGTTGATTTCCCTCTACCAAAAACTAAATTTAAATTGTTACTAAATAGGATCTTTAATTAATTTGTAACTTAATGTTTTTATTCTTCTTAGTCTGTATGAAAATGTATATTTTCTAGATGCCTTAAAGTTTAAAATAAAGTCGTGCCATAGTACAATAGATTTCTTTGTGTTCTCAAAACCGTTTATTTTTAACAAATTATTTTAATAAAATATCGCTAAACAAAAGCTCTACGACCAAAATTGCCCACAGCTCGCTAATAGCGCGAATCTCCACCTTTACAACCAAAACTTTATTTATAAATTTGGATTCCAAATAGGAGCGAAAAAGGGACCCCGTACATAAAAACAGCAATTAGAAATAATATATATGATTACGTTTACTAGAACTCTTAGCATCCGCAGCCTGTGGCCACAAATTGCCTGATTACATTGCTCATATTAAGAATTGAGATCAAAGGATACCGAGAAATGCACATACATATGTACATACAAAACGAATACAAACAAAATTCAAAAGGGCATTCTGTGGTAAATTTTGTGTCAACATGCGGCAATGCAAATAAAATGAATTGTGCAATTTAATGATTTTGACTACAATCAAAATAGAGTTTCTTAATTAATTTTGTAAATTGAAGGGTAATTAACACAATCAAACAAATTAAAAGGTTATGTGAAAAAGTGCTCAACCTTTGAGCGAACAATTAGAAAATTAAAGATTTAAATTGAAATTTTCAAGTTTTAAATTTTATTTGGAAAACATTTCATACTGTCATAATATTTGCTGAAGGTTTCTCAAATGTTCTTTGGTTGTTTGGATGGTTTGTGAGGTGAGTAATCTTTGGCTCCTCTGATACAAGATTTTGAAAGAGTAAAAAATGTTGTGAAATATTAAATTTTATTTTTTAAACTTAAAAAACAAAAAAATAGATACATTTTAAATGCTTCCTTTATATAAATGGTTCAAAACGCAGCGGACAAGTGTGTCCTTGAATACAGACAAAATGTTGAAGAATATTGATTTTGAAATTTTAACAGCTGCTATTGGAAAGAGCTTATCTAAAACAAAGCCATAAGGATAGAGCCATAAAGACGGCTCAAAAATGCGGTAAATCAGTCATACCGACTTGCAGACTTATGCAATGTCTTCCAGGCGGAATCGTCTATGACAAAGTGAGGGCAGACAGTCACTAAATGTACTTACGTGTGTTATCACTGGTGATTGCGCAAGTGCATCAATACTCTAACGATGGCACATACTAACGAGCCCCCTCTACGAAAGCTGTCAGTAGTAGGAGGTAGAAAACTCGATTCATCTCATTCTTTGCCGATGTCTAACACAGCAAGCAAAAACTTCTCCGAGTGGAAGTGTGGAAAATTCCCACGTACGTCCCCTTAACTTAACCCCACCTAAGCTCTGTCTGTGTTCAAAAAACATTTCACGGTGCGTCATTTATATAAAGGAAATATACAAAAATACATTTTTTATCTTCTATCTATTTTTCCCTTTCCCGACATCACCTCGGTGCTCTGTACGACGTGTGAAGTTTCAAGTTTGTAGCACAGTGGCAAGCTTTTTTATGATTGATCGCAAAACTTCTCCCCTTCCGTGCGAGATTTTTATATACACACATCGATCTATGCACCTTCTAATGGAACTTTTTGTGCTAGTTATTTTACACCCTTGAGTTTTTCAAATGCCTTTCAAATCCAAGTCTCTTGCTTAACAAAAAGCTGCTGAAAATTTATTTTAATTCGTATTAGTTTTCTAAATACCTTGATTGAGGAGCCTCTTGATGCTTCACTCCCTTTTGCTTCCAAAATACGTTTAAAATGTCGAGCCTCTAGTTTTCAAGGACATTGCATAAAAATCGATCGAAAATTATTAGTTAGCATTAAAAGTTCTCTTATCCGGTAAAAGACAATAGAACAATTTTGTTAGAATTGATAGACAATATTTTGGTATCACAACACCTTTCTATGATGCGCATTCATTGGATTTCAGTAACTGAAGAGGGTCATCAATGACTTTGGTCCACAACAGAAGAGAAAGAACACCCCCATGAGGGCATCCGCTAGTGGCCACAATATTACTCACGCAGCTTAAGACTGATTTTTGTCATCCTCTATTGAACTATCCGAAAACTGTTCTACCGCTTAGAACTGTCCCAGCGCAAGTTAATTCACATGACCTCTTTGGACAGTGGTCGGTTCCATAGGCCAAAATAAAAAATCTAAGTGAAAAGTTTGTCACCAAATGTGTCGTTAGTATCTCTTATTAGAACAGCCTTTTAAAAGGTATATTTGGTTTTGTTCTATTCGTACTGTACTCTTCAAGAATAGCTTCAAAATTGAGGTTATGGTATTAGTTGTTTTGCGACAGTTTTCTGATAATTTCACCCTGATAAATTATTGTCGTATGTTCTATGTGCTCACATGTAACATACGACATTATTTTATCCAATCCACGATATGCAAATGTAAACTTTTGTGTTTGTTTGTTGTTTTGTTATTGTTATGTATGCAAGATGTTTTAATAACTTTAATTTCTTTATTTAATCCTATTAAACATTGTATTTGCGATAGACACATATTACCACTTGTCCCCCTCATCTACTTACTTTTTGCATGCAAATGGTGAAAGTGGGTAGTTGTGGGTCAGCATGAAGGTATAACCCGCATCAATTTTATGAAGAAATAATTCTGACATATTTGTAAAGCCCTGACCAAAGTTTCACGTTGATATCTGTACTGGAAGTATTTTTGGCCACCAACTCCATATAAGACCGACCACTGTGCAGCGGAGAAATCAATTATAGACACTAATTACTCAACTCAACTACTTTGGCTCACTAAGTGCCTTTATCGCTGATGAATGGAGCACTGTTCAATGCTATATACTTTACACACTATTCAACCCCCTCTATGACTTGGGTTTGAGGGACAGTGCAGTATAGTTATGGCAACACTGATTGTGTAGGTGTTCAGTTTGTTTCCGAAGTAGCTGCCGTAGTAACAAGAAGCACCGACGTAGTATCCAAAAAAGCGTATTCATATTTTTAGCAGCAGCGGCCCAGCTTCATAGCACCTAACCTACCACCACCATCAAAATAGAAACTAATGACTCCTTTTTTATGAAAAACTTAAAAAAAAACCATTTCTCAGCATATATTTAGTCTTTTTATACGTAGATTGTAAGCGTATTATGCATATCTCATATTTTCTGAGTGCATCTGTGAAATCAGCTCGCAGTTTCCGCAAACGTGATATGTATGTAAGTAAAAGGGAAAGGCTTTGAAATTCACATCTTTGAAATTTGGAAAAAAACGGAAATGGTAGAGAAAACATACGAACCCACTGGCAGTGAAATAAACTGAAAAAGACAGTTATATAAAAAATTTTTTTTAACTTGTTTTATGCGAGTTTATCATGCGTATATTCAAGTAAATACCACATATTTAAACACACAAACACACCAACATACATACATATGTACACACATACAAAGCCCTTTTAAATTATTAAAGCATCACCGCAGCAAAGTGGTTGAGTTGCTTTTTTTCCAATTTTTAAGAACGCTCTTACACATTTAATTCTTCAACTGATTTATCTTAATTTGCCTTACCTTTGACCTCTGTGAACAGTAATTTGTTTAAATTTTCACTCCACTCATATATGTATATATGTAAATACATATTGTAATGACGCAAAACAACAAAATGTGATAAGCCTTTTGAAAAATGATATGAAACGCGATATAAACGAGGAATGATGAGTCTTATCACCGGTGATTGTTGCATGTGCAAGTGTAAGTATAGCATAGCATATACATATAGTATGTGGGTGTGTGTAGACACTTTGGCGTTGCTTTTACATTGCGTCGATTTAATTTTTGATTTAAGATATGCTTATGAATAAGTGCTGTATTTAATGAGTTAATGCACGTTACGTATACGCCAATGTGTACTTTATTCGTGACACGGGGATTCTGTGTAAACGAAAAAATGTGTGCTGCTAGCGATTTAACCTAATTTTATTATTATAAATATAAAATTTGGGAAAAATGCATGTAAATGTATAGGTAAACTTAGTCTATGTTAATCCAGGCGTAGAGTGGGTTGTTGGTATACTGTAAAAGTATTAAGGAATGTGTAAGCGTAGGCGTTGTGTGGTATTGGTATACTGTATGGAGTAAAAGAGAGAGAGTAGTTACTACACTGTTGCATAATGTGGGAAAAAGGTAGAGTTGATATAAGCGAAATCACACAGCAACTCAAAGCCAACATGTCACCTACATACAAATTAAAGTCTCTGTGCACTTACAAAATTTTTATGCATGCAAGTGCACTAAAAGATGTATAGATTGTTGTTTTCTTGGAAATAAAGACTAGAGAAAATGCTTAATTTTTATTAAATAAACAAAGTTTTAACAAAACTCTAGCACGTGTTTAAGTATTCACGTTTAGGCTTGAAAATTGTTCTTTCCTTGGGTTTTGTTGGTTGTAACAATTTCGCATATTTTTTGTATGGATTTATATCAAATATATTACAGTGAAACAAAGAAAAAAGAAAATAATTAAAAAACATATATATATATATACATATATTTTTTAATAAAATAAAATAAAATAAATTAAAATAAAATAAAATAAAATATTACTAAGAATTCATGAGCTTAACACCGGCTTATAGTAATTGAATATAATAAGTATAAATTGAACACACCATTAAACAAACAAACATAAATAAAATAAAATAAAATAAAATAATTTTATCATTATTATTGTTATGATAAATTTTTTCTTAATTGAAAAAATTATTAAATTAGAAAAAAAAAGAAAAAATTTTAGACAACTGCCAAAGCTCGTTGTATAGATCCATTTCGGGTACTGCTAAATTCCTTCATCTACAACGTTTAGGCGCCGCTGCTATAACCATTCAGCCATCACAGCGGTTTTTTTGTTTGTCTTCTATTCTATTCTAATTTAATAATTTTTTCAATTAAGAAAAAATTTATCATAACAATAATAATGATAAAATAATTATTGTTAGGCCTTGAGCTCGATTCGAACCCGCGATCTTACAAATCAGTAGGCCAATATAACAACAAAAATTGTTAACACATCCCAGAGCATGGGGAAAAAGTGTCAATAAAATATGACACTATGGCAGCATTGCCATCAAACAAGTCCAATTTTCACATTCATTCTGCAACAGATGTCCCAGTGTTGTGAATATCAATTGGCAAGAACCAGAATAGAAGTAGGAAGAATGAAGATAAACAAAAAACCGCTGTGATGGCTGAATGGTTATAGCAGCGGCACCTAAACGTTGCCGATGAAGGAATTTAACAGTACCCGAAATGGATCTATATAACGAGCTTTGGCAGTTGTCTAAATTTTTTCTGTCTTCTATTCTAATTTAATAATTTTTTCAATTAAGAAAAAATTTGTCATAACAATAATAATGATAAAATAATTATTGTTGGGCCTTGAGCTCGACTCGATCCCGCGATCTTACAAATCAGTAGGCCGATATAACAACAAAAATTGTTAAAATAAAATAAAATAAAAAAAAATAAAAAAAATATAATAAAAAAAAATAAAATAAAATAAAACAAAATAAAATAAAATAAAATAAATAATATAAAACACCTTAAAATGAAATTAAGTAAGTAGACACAATATAAAATATAAAATATGCACAAAAAACCGAAATTACCCTGGGTGGGTTTAATTCCGGTACGGAGATCAAAATTATATCTGCGAAAAACACAATATTTGTGGCTACAACAAAACCATTAAAATTACAACACACCATATGAAAATTTATCCCGAACACAATGCCAAAATTATCAAAATTAAATTCCAAAATCATGCCAAAATATACAAAATACTCCCTACAGTCCACAAATTATCCCAAAATTCTACTAAATTGATCCCGATAATATTCCTTAAAACAACCCCAAAACGGCACCGAAACAAACTGAAAACAATCCCGAAATATTGCATTAATAGTTCCGAAACAGTTCCGAAATCATTCTATTATCATCTCTTATTTGGTTTGATACAAAAATTGCTATTCATCCTACAGTCAATCGCACTAGTTTCGAACTACCTTCTGAGCACCTCCCTAACTGTTTCAGACGCGAACTGTGACACAAAGTTAATCCAAAAGCTAATCTTTCTCACTTAGCTCTAGAAGTGACGATTAGAAGTGACGAAGTTTAGCTATTGGGTCTCACAAGATTCCCTGAGAACCAAGGTGGCTTATTAGTTTCAACACTAGCATAGTGAACAAGAACACAGTGTGTAAAGAAGCTGTTGAGCGATCTGTAGAACATAGACGTTGCAGACTCGATGTCATTACACGCATAAAGCTCAGACCAGTCATGAGAAGCAATCAATTCATTCAGCAAAGTGACGTTGGTCTTATGAAAGCATCTGGAGCGAAGACGAGTTATTATTCTAGCTTTAGGAGGCATCTTAGGCTGAAAAATTTCACATGCTATCTCAAGTGTAGGACGATGGGGATCTTCAGGAAGAGATAATGGGTAAATCCGAATTATGGAAATACCCTTAGGTTCACCAACCAGGACTAAATCCAACAACTTGTTCTTACAGTTTGCCATATTGTTTATCTGTAGAAGAGACATATCAAGCAGTGAATGAATGAAATCATGATGGACGGTGGAAGTCAAGAACATCGACTCTCCAGAATAAATCCATTTCACTGTAGGTAAATTAAAGTCACCAAGAACAACAAGTCGATCATTATCACACATCTGAGAATGCAAGCTGACGTCATAGTACTGATTTCGGCAATTTTTAATACCAAGATAAAGTGAGTTCAGATAAGTACGTGAACTAAATTTAGTAAAGATATATCGATTTTTGCTCCAGTTATTGTGTTAAAGTCCGAGCGGAAGGACAGACGGTCGACTGTGTATAAAAACTGGGCGTGGCTTCCACCGATTTCGCCCATTTTACACAGAAAACAGTTATCGTCATAGAAGGTATGCCCTTACCAAATTTCAAAAGGATTGGTAAATTTTTGTTCGACTTATGGCATTAAAGCAATTCTAGACAAATTAAATGAAAAAGGGCGGAGCCACGCCCATTTTGAAATTTTCTTTTATTTTTGTATTTTGCTGCGTCATATCATTACTGGAGTTGAATGTTGACATAATCTACTTATATACTGTTAAGATATTCAATTTTTTGTTAAAATTTGACTTCTACAAATATTTTTTTTAAAAAGTGGGCGTGTTCGTCGTCCGATTTTGCTAATTTTTATTTAGCGCACATATAGTAAAAGGAGTAACGTTCCTGCCAAATTTCATCATGATATCTTCAAACGACTGCCAAATTACAGCTTGCAAAAATTTTAAATTACCTTATTTTAAAAGTGAGCGTTGCCACGCCCATTGTCAAAAATTTTGCAAATTTTCTATTTTGCGTCATAGGGTCAACCCACCTACCAAGTTTTATCGCTTTATCCGATAATCGATATCGAAAAAGTGGGCGTGGTTATAGTCCGATTTCGTTGATTTTAAATAGCGATCTGAGATGAGTGCCCAGGAACTTACATACTAAATTTCATCAAGATACCTGAAAACTTACTCAAGTTATAGTGTTTACGGACGGACAGACGGACGGACATGGCTAAATGAATTTCTTTTTTCGCCCAGATCATTTTGATATATAGAAGTCTATATCTATCTCGATTAGTTTATGCCGTTACAGGGTACCGTTATGCGTACAAAATTAATATACTCTGTGAGCTCTACTCAGCTGATTATAAAAAGGGAAAAAGAAAGGGGAAGAAAGGAAAGGATATGAATTATCTTTATTTTTAATAAAACCATTAATTCAAAATGCAACAACAAACTACGATTTTTAAACATTGCAACCTGTGTGAAACAAGGTGCGGGTTGCTAGTATATATATACATATATGTCAAGCTAAATACAACTTTGTGTTTCTACTTTTGAGCGCCTATTTGCGTTTATACTGTGCTCCAAATAAGAATAAATACAGCACCTTGTTGAATAACAATATTTTTTTTGATGTCGCATTGGAAATCACCTAAAACTTTTATTCAATTGTGCGAAAGCATATCTTTCATCAGGCCTTCGAGATATATACATATATCTGCAGATTTGGATAAGTCTTTGAACCGGCACAAATATATTTATATATACATATATATATTTCTTAAAAATGTAGTTCAATGACAGTAAGTAAAATCAGCTGTGAGGTAGGTCAGTATCTTTAGTAAATTTAGCCCACAAAAAATAAGATAATTACGCTTTCATAAGGATTTGTTAACTTCGTTAGGTTAAGTTTTTTTTGTTCTCCAACTTAATTTTTAGATATGTAGTTATTATGACCTGAATTGTAATAAAGCTTTATCTAATATGACTATGTAAACCAGGGCCGCAGAGATCCGAGCCGGGCCCCTGGGACAGTTCGCGTTTACGGGCCCCCTAAAAAATAAACTCGATCCAGTAAAAAAAATAATATAACCTACATAAATTTTTCAATTCACATTGTCAGTTTTATTCATATAAAATAAAATTTACTGGAGCACTTACATAAATCAAATGATAGATTTCATTGTTTGATTTGCTTACATTAACTTTTTCTATATATGTACATTTTAAGAGCTTGAATGAGCCAAGGAAAAACTTCCGTGCTTTTTGGTCTGCGAATATGGAAATTACCGATTCAAAACTAATGCTGCGAGCAACGTAAAACATTTTTCACGCTAGTCAATAGACTAAAAGAACGCTCCCCTTCAGCCACACTGACTTACGCTAAAATTAAACTTATAGAGCGTTTGTTGTCCCTTTTTTTCTTCGGTTTCTTTGCGATCTTTCTCAGCTCGTTTCGCTGCTCCCGATAAATGTTTATAATCAATTAGATATAGTTTATTCAAAACAAGTGTTTGGTTAAATAAAATTTGTATATTACTGAAAAAAAAACGCACAGAATATTGTATGATTATGTATTTCACATGCGAAGCTTGGTATTGTGTTTTCACGTGAAAAATGTTGCAAATTGCATAGAAGCTATTTAAAATCACATTTTCAATATTTAGAATGATAATTGTATTCCTGGCATCGTTTCCCATCATAATGAGTTCTTTTTACGCCTTTTTTCAAAACGTAGTATCCTTGGCAACATTTTTCGCCATTTACATTCAACAGTAACACTTTCCAAAACACACAAGTTTTTAAGAGAGCCATTTTAAGATTTCAACAGGCACATTGTTTCGAGACATTAAAGTTTAATGTTGAGTACTTATTGCAATTTCTGGGTAGTAGGATTGTGGCCCGGCCATAAACAAACTCTGTGTCCATAAACAAAACTATACAAATATGAGTATAACTAAAAATTAGAAAAAAAATTTCACTTTGAGCCTTTTGCTTCTAAACACTATCATATATTGGGCGCGTAAAGCTAGAAATTAATTTTATCTCAAGCCCCCAATTTTCCACGAATCATCAAGAATTTTTTACACAATATAAATCATGATGATTTTTTTTTACATGATACAACACAAATATATCGCCATTTCAACTGCTGAGTGGAATATCACCATATCTCAACTAATGTTTTAAAAACGCCCTATCTCAAAATGTAAGGGTGATATTCCACTCAACAGTCAATTTATAACAACACTCTTTAATATATATTGGCTCTTAAAAAGTTGTTAACTCTTGCATTTGTTACATCTGTAAATAAACCGGAGCACCGGGGTCGTCACAAACCATCGCGTACCACTGCACAAAGATTTCCGTTCACAAGGGCCGCTGCTCCAGAATCTCCATAACATACACCGCATTCACCACAAATATTGAATTTGGTAAATTCTCATATTCACGCTTGCAGTATTCCTTTTCTATTATAGCCAATTCAGTAGTTTGGAGAAGAAGAGGAGGAATCTTACTACCTGCAGCTGTCGAACCCCATCCACTAACTTCCATCTTTGTGCCCGGTGGTAATCCAACGTTGCAAAGAAGTACTGGTTTTTCGGCATTATTCCGGTCAAAGTTCCTAACCACTCTAAGCACAGATATGTCCATAAAGCCTGTTTCTGCATTAAAATTACGATCGTTAAGTATACGCTCCACATTGCGTTGTTGCCCTATTCCTCTGTTTATTTCACGAATATCGGCTACACCAGCTAGTACGACGAGTCTCTGCTCCTGTCGCCCTACTACGCGATGCGCAGCAGTAACCACCGATTTCATATTGACTAACGGAACCAACGCAATTATAGCGATTATCCAATAATATTTCAACCGTATGTGGGCTCTATATTTACGCCATTTATAACACGGAACTGCGCATCCGTGGCAGCTTAGACCGACAAACAAGATCGTGAAATTAATGAGAGAATTCATTTGAGTTTTAAGACCATTCGCACCACTTTTTAAATATAAGATACATCGAGATTAATTCGTGAGCGCTATTTATACCTAATTGAGTAGTGTGAATAAAAAATAAAGCAAAAACGTTTCAGTCAAAATTTCAGAAATTTTAAATAACAACATACATCCTAATTAAATTAAAGCTATACAATAAAAAATCTTCATTATAAAAAAAAGAAGTGAATAAATATAAGGCGCGGTAACCTCCGAAGAGATTTTAGGCCGATCTTATCTCCTTTCCTTAGTTTTTAATTAGTTAAACAAACAGATTTGCTCTATTACTTACTAAGTGGCGCTTAACCATTTTAAGCGGTTATGGCGTCCACCAAGGAGCGCCAGTCGCTTCTTCTCTCTGCCAACCGGCGCCAATTCGTCACATGAAGGGGTTTAAATCGTTTTCCAGCTGGTCCTTCCAGCGGAGTGGGGGCCGCCCTCTACCTCTGCTTCAATAGGCGAGTTCCGATATAAACACTTTCTTGGCAGTAGCGTCATCTTCAGTCGCATAACACGGCCTAGACAGCGCAGGCGCTCAGCGTATAATTTTCTCCAGCATCAAATTAAAAGAAATTGCACCGATAGGGGGTCACCCTGTCCTGCTGAAACACGCTTTAGTCCTCGAAAACGGCTCGGAGAAGCTCCTCCTCCCAATTCTGACTGAGCTGATGGTGTGTTCAACGTCATTTTGAAATAGCAGATATAATTTTGCGAGGAAACCAAATACAGACATAGCGGCATATAGGGAGCTCTTTTTCGTGCCCCTGTCGAACGGACCGGCTTTAAAATCGACGAAGAAAGGTGAGATGTGTGTCGATTCTTTTTTCACCGGGTTTTCCAAGATTTGGAGCATTGTGGAAAACCGGAAATCTGGCCGATGGTAGATTTTACCTGGTCTGAAGCCCGCACTGATAAGGTCCCAATAAACCGATTCACGGTGGCTAAATATTTCGCACAATGGTTATTTCATTCTGACTTGTCATAATCCGTGGGGGGGATATTTACTCCATCATCATCAATTGCGGGATCGGTTCTTCATCCCGTAGCGGTAAATCGCTGTCTCCATTAGGAGAGCAGAGAAGTGTTCCATCCATGATCTAAGTACTCTCTGGACATCAGTTACAAGGACGCCGTTTTCGTTTTTACAAGAGTTTGCTCCGGTCATCCCTCTGTCGCCGCATTTTTGGTAAAATTTTCGGGAATTATTCTGGTGGCTGGCAGCTCAAGCTCCTCGCACTCACGCCTTTCTGCCTCTGCTTTTTTCTTCCTGAAAAGGCGATCTCGCTGCCCTTTCAACTCGCGATAGCGTTCACACACTCCTCTTGTTGCACTCGCGTTTTAACGTAGCCTGTAGCAGCGTCTTTTCATTCCGTTGCAACGCGGTTTCTTCATCGTACCAGTGGTTTTTCTCGTGGTCGACAGTAATCATTTTTTCCTCGGCGCGCAGTACGAAGTGCTTGGAGATATGCTACCAGTGCTCCTGCATTCCGTCAGCTGAGTTGTGCTCTCAGAGAGCAGGTGTGAGAGTCGAGTTGCGAAATCAGTTGGCAGCCTGTTACGATTGCAGCTTTCGACGTCTAGCTTTCCTCGTGTTTTTTCAGCCTCAGTCCATTAGGAGAAGTTTCATTGTGTAGGCTGAGGTTTCCGACTGTGGGGCCAAAAACACCTTATTTGCCCACCCTAGCGTTAAAGTCGCCAAGCACGACTTTTATATCATGGCGGGGGCAGCGCTCCTATGTGCGTTCTAATAGTTCATTAAAAACATCTTCACTCATCGTCTTCTCCTCGCAGGCATGGGCGAGATGAATGATATATATAAAAATTTTGGTTTATTCGGATAGCGGCGAGACGTTCGTCCACAGGCGTGAACGCCAATACTTGGCGACAAAGTCTCTTTCCCACTACGAATCGACGCCGAAACTGCGCTTATTTGTGTGGCCACTCCAACAGATGTCAGAGTTTTTAATCTTACTTTAAAATAACTTCCTTGCTTCGTCCAAACGCATTCTTGGATGGCGGTGATGTCCGATTTTGCTATCGACGAGAACATCAACAGCCGGGCATCTGCACCAATCCCATTCAGGGGAGCGACGTTGCAGGTCATGCCTCAAATTATTGTCCTTCAAACGTTTAGCCATGGTCGTCATCAGTAAAAGGGTTTGCTATTTATCCGAGGCTTTGTTGAGTTTTTCATTGGAGTGTTGTTTGACGTGGCGGGTTCCAAGCACTAGCGCACAACCCGCTCAGCGGGGATGAAAATATTATTTAGCACGTTTTATATAGCGAGCCGCTTGATCCCAAGACAGACGCCCGCTTGCAGCCGCACCTCGTGGTCGACAGACGCTGCCGATAAAAGATCCCCCAGCTAGACCTTAAACCGACTATGTCAGAGTGGCCTAACAGGTTATCGCCTTCTCACATTAGCTCACCACTAAACGGAGGATACTTGGCCGCAAGCGACCGGAAAGTAGTGAGCTGCTTGAACACGCATGCAGAAGAATCGCTCTGGCCATTCCCAGGTGAATGGCGGTTAGAAGCTTTCCCCATTTTCGTGGACTTCTGACGCACGGCTCCACCCTCCGCTATTAATATAACAGATTCAAGGTTTTTACGCATATTTCAGCGAAATAAAATAAACGCGGCTTTGACAAAATACTTTTTAAAAGAAAATTTCCTTGTACTTGTTTCTTTATACGAGATATGTGTTTGCACAGCTGAAATGTGTTATCAAATTGATATGTGTACAATTAGCGTATTTTGAGTAAATAAATGCAGACAAAGAACAAAGGGTATACTTAATTAGTTTTTATTGTTCCAAACTGCTAATATGTTCCATAAGTATAATTCTCACTTACCCCTTCTCATAATAAATGAAGTAATGCCTCTTTGTAGTTGGGAAAAAATGGTTATTAAACAAGTAAGGACGGGACTGTCTTCGGCTGTGCCGCAAGACTCCATACCTTTCATGAATGGGGCTGAACAATAATCTTATCCCATTCCTAATCTCCAAATAATCGGCTGTATAAGATAAGAAATATATAGTGAACAGATGTATATACCTAAACGATTTTTAAGATAAATATATGAAATAAACAAGGTAAAGGTGTCTAAGTTCGGTTGTAACCGAACATTATATACTCAGCGTGAGCTTCAATTGTACATTTCATTTCAGATAAATTATTTTTCTATATAACACGTGGCACCGCCCGTTTTAAAACAAAAATGTCTCCCCATTTCCTCTTACAATAAAACTTGATAAGTGAAATATCATTGATTAAAAACTATCTTTTGCTAAGTTATAGCTTATTATTCTAGTCTAGGATCTTTTAAACTGTTTTATATCTAAGTTGCCGTGGTCTTTACCGATCTCGTCCATTTTTACTAGTAATATTTTCTCTCTAAGGAAAATATGTGTACACAGTTTTATTACGATCCGTTAATTTTTCTTCGAGTTATGGCTCCCGAAACATAGAAAATTGCTTAGTCATAAAGGTGACACGCCCATTTTTAAAATTTGAAGTTTTTCCGCTGTTAGAAATACACTTGGGAAATGAAATACCATTGTATATAAAGCTCTTTTTGCAAAGATATAGCTTATTTTATTCATCCACGACCTTTTGAAAAATTCTTTATATAAAAGTGGGCGTGGTCCTTCACCGATTTCGTAATTTTATTTCTTCGTGCATTCTTATAGTAAAGGCAACCTCTCTGCCAAATTTTGTTACGACAGGTTTAAACTATTTTTGATTTATGATTAATAATATTTGTAAAATTGATTTTATCACAAGTGGGCGGTGCCACGCCCTTTTAAAAATTGTTTCAAATGTTTATCAAGAGTCTCAATATCAGTCCACACGTCAAATTTCAACATTTAGGTGTATTATTTACTAAATAATCAGGTTTTTTGTGTTTTCCAAAATGTTATATATATAAAAAGTGGGCGTGGTTATCATCCGATTTCGCTCATTTTCAATACCAATCTATTCTGGGTCCAGATAAGCTCGTGTACCAAATTTGGTGAAGATATCTCAATATTTACTCAAGTTATCGTGTTAACGGACAGGACAGCTCATCAAATTTTTTTTCGATACTGGTGATTTGGTATATGGAAGTCTATATCTATCTCGTTTCCTTTGTATACCTGTACAACCAACCGTTATCCAATGAAAGTTAATATACTCTGTCTGCAAAGCACGCTGAGTATAAAAACTAAAAACACCGCTTTAAATGATATCGAATAAAAAGCTAACATTATTTCAAAATAAGTTCAAAACAATAATGAACGAAAAAATTCTAGTATTAAGCTCGGTTTTTCCTCAACTTCAAACGCAGTTTGTCAGTTAAAACTACGCTTAAACTTATTCCGCAGTTTTCAGTCTATTTAACTTTTTAGTAGTTAAAAAGGCATACTTCTAAAATCTCAAAAGTGTTTCGAAACAGTGACTCAACTTGAGAATCATAACGTTCTGAGAAAAAAAGGATCAAAACCCAAAAAATGCTATTAGTAAGTTGAAAGAAAGATGGTTTCATCATGTATTTATGTGAGGTTTTTCTCACTGGACTCTCCACGTAAGGTTCCAATGCTACAGTATTTTCACGAAAATAAAATAACATATGGATAACTTCCTTTTAATTAAACAGCGCTTCTTTACTGCTATTGACCAGGTGTGTTATTTTTCACAATATAACAGTTGTTGACTTTGGTGGTACCACTTCCAGGGAAATTTTTTTTCAACCCACCTCAACTCGATATCCATGTAAGATATAAACTGTAGAAAATGTGTTGGATATGCATTTGAGAGCTGTACATTTCTCAAAACCTCTCAAAGGTCGGAAAAATAATTTGAGGAATGACGTTGGAGATAAACTCGAGAACTATACATTGTACACAAATTCTCAAAGGTAGCGATTGGAGAATGAAATGGTTTAAGAATAATTAGAGTATGATGTGGATATCAGCTACGGAACTAGATATATATTTCTCTAAGGCTGGAGAAATGTTTTTCAATATTTGTTGGGTAAACAAAATCCAGCTGTTGCCATATCTACAAATTATCTAGTAAATTGCTATATCTAGATTTGCTATATTGTCGTATATCGAGCGCCCGACGCTATTTTCACAATCATACTACACCTCTTCAGTGTAAGCTCAGAAAATACAATTCAAGTTCAGAATTTCCAATTAAAATCAGAAATTTACAATTCAAGTTCAGATTTCCAATTAAATTCAGAAAATTACAATCAAGTTCAGAAATTCCAATTTAAATTCAGAAATTTACAATTCAAATCCAGAAAAATCAAATCAAAGGTCAGAAGTTCCGATTTAAGTTCAGAAAATTACAATTGAAATTCAGAAAACTACATTTCAATTACGGTTCACTTCAGAAAATTACAATTCAAGTTCAGAAAGTTTATCATAGGAGTTTTTTTCTTTCATACGATGGAAATAAAAGTATGTGAGATGGTAAATGTTAGCGCTAATAAATTTGATACTAGGAAGGATATGAAGGCCTACTATCTGTTAAGGAAGCATTGGACCTCTTAACTCACTTAAATCAATGGAATCATTTGAAAAATGACACCCTACTTCTACTTTTCTGAATTTGAATTGTAATTTTCTGAATTTGAAATGAAAATTTCTGAATTTTAATTGTAATTCTGAATTTAAAACAATAATTGGAATGTCTGAACTTGAATTGTAATTTTCTGAACTTGAAATGAAAATTCTGAATTTGAATGTAATTTCTGAAACTTAAACTAGAAAAAGGTGTAGATTTTTCGTACATTTTTGTTTAGACTTATTTTGAAAATTATATTAGCTTTTCGTTCGATATCATTTAAAAGCGTATTTTTAGTTTTTATACGCAGCTGAGCAGAGCTCACAAAGTATATAACTTTGTTCGCATAATGGTTTTTTTTTAATCCGGATTTAACCGGCATACATTGACATTATTTTATAATATTATAATTATATACAGATAAAAACTAAATACGAG